>OMLM01007772.1:23933-34366 GCA_900302695.1 Helostoma temminkii | reverse complement strand
TTCCCCTCAAAAAGATCAACCAAAAAACCAACAATTTAGTCCACGTCTGTATAAGTGATGCAAATGTGTTTTCTTCATAGGGCAGCTGGGTTCAGTCTTATCCAGACATCAGCTTCTGGCCACTTTCTGTAGGAGGTTTTTTAATTATTACTGCACAATAATTACAAGCCAGGATAAAATTGTTGTTGGTAACTTCACAGACTTGTAAAATCCTGTCTCTTTTTGTTATATTACACTACGTTAACTTGAATTTGTACAAGTACTTAAAGTAAGACATTATTTTGCAGTTTTTAATCTGGCTTTTGACATTATTATACACCAAGTGTAGCCATGTGCACAATGCACAATACCCTGATCATGAGACAGTTACTGAAGGTGACACAAAGTTCATGTGTGCAAATGGGACATGGAGTGTCAGGCGCAGCTGGTATTTAGGGAGGGGTTTGGGACATGGAGGGAGTAAAGGGGGTAACAGGTCTCTAACAGACTAAGTGATGGATGCCTGACTGCTAAGCTCCACACTACAAAGCTGCTGAAGACACTAATAAGCCAGTGGCTAAAACCTGGTCTGGATTCACTGGACTGCTCAATGCTGGAGGCTGACTGGTTTACACAGGAACATCCAGTGGATTTACAGTGTTTAACAAGCAAACGTTACAAGAAATTAGTCAAAAATAAATGAATGTGTATATCATTTAAACTTACTGACAAGCAGTCAAAAGCATCATAAACACAGGTGGCTTTAAGTGGTATTTGAGCAGTTTAGGGTTTGTGTGGTTTGGGCAGTTATATAATACCATTCATGTACACAGATCAGCTGAGCAGCATTAACACCTGCTGGAGGTGTCTAATTCTCAAGACAGTGAACAGCTACAGTTGTTATAGTAGTTTTTTTTAATACTTTACCACTGCCTACTTCTTTTGGTGCTTTTGGGGTTTACTATTGTACTTGGGGGAATCATTTATCACTCTTATGTACAAATAGAGATGAGTAATTTAAAAAAGTGTATTTTACTTGAAATGAAACTGATCTGTGCAAAAGAAATCAATTGGAAGTCTGTCATTGGCTGGAAGCTCCCAAGATGTACTGTTTAATTAAAGATCTTTTTAGATTTTTTTATTCATGCAGGTTCTTACATATTTTCTTTAACAGTCAAACATGTCTTCTTTTAATTATGTATTTGTTTCTCTATCTTTCTTGTATTATTGCCCACCTATTTAGTATTGCTTTTTATAGCTTAAAGAATGACCATGAGTATTAGCAGGTGTTAGTCCAGCTCATGTTTTGCTGTCGTCTCTGCCTCTCATGGCTGATTACACTCTGTGTGTCCAGAGCAGGGAGGACTGTCTGTTTGAATCCAGTGCTGTGCTCATTAGCAGCCAAGCATTGGCAATGCCCAGCATGTCAGCCTCTAAACACAGGGCAACAGCAACACTGTGAGGAGCTCTCCATCACACAGCAGCATGTCGGTACTTTAGGACTTCTCAGTTGTATTTTTTTATTGTGCACATAGTGGTCATACAACAGTTCAGTGGTTTTACCATGGAGCTGGGACAAATTCATCTGAATCTAAAGACACTGCTGCTGACAATGATGATGTTCAAATGGGGTGAGTAGAAATACCAGTTCTGTTATTGTGTGTGATATTAACTGTACTGACTGTAAGTAACTGATGAAGTAGGTCAGTTGTGCTGACATACTTGTGCGTAGCAACAGGTTGTACGGGACACCCACTGGAACTGTACGGAGCCACATACTGAATGCTTACTATAGGTTTAATGGCTAGCAAAAAGAAAATAGTGCTAGCATTTGATATTTTAATGCATAGTCTAGAGGAGCAATGAGGATTTTCACTCTTTCAGTTCCAGGTCTCAGGAATGTCAACTGTGCTCTCAAAGATGCTGCTCTGTGAACAAGTGGCTTATGAGAGGTGCTCGTTGGGCTGTTCGGTTCTCCCACTATATTAAGAGACTCAAATAGATGGAGACAAGGTGGGGGTGGTTTGTCACTTTCAGCAGCGATGAGGGGAGAAGTTTCACAATACTGAGAAACCAGACGCATGTCGACTATAATTATTTGAACTGCTGATGATGTTGAGCGAGTGGATCCATCATTGTGCTGTACAAGGTGTACAGATTACTGCTCTTCAGTCATACACACTCAAACTGAGTAACAAGGATGAGGTCAGTGTATGAATGGAGGTGCAGAAAGAATGTTCACCAAGTTTAGATTGTATGTGTGCGTGTGTGTGTGTGTGTGTGCGTGTGTGTGTGTGTGTGTGTGTGTGTGTGTAAAGCAGAGGTGAAAAAGGGTTTGCCCCATGATGAAAATGAGACAAGAGGAGAAAGAGTGGTGTACAAAGTTGTGTCAGCTGAATAAGACAGTCAGTATATCCTCTTAGCTGTCACTGTGTGATCTGTTTCCCCCACTCATCACATCTGACACATAGAGGTGTCTGAGCAGTCAGGATCAACCTTGTGTATTCTGTGGATTAACATGAGTGATGAGTGATAATGCTGGCTGTGCTAATAGTAGCAATTAACAGGGTGAAACACAAATGTAGAAACTGTTATGAGCTGACACCTGTAGTAGAACTGTCTACTGGTCCAAATTGCCATCAACACTATTTTCCCAAGCCTTCAAAAGATACTGTAGTTAACAAATTCCAATAGAGCACATTTTCTAAACAGTAGAGTTCTTATCAAGCCTTTGCAAATTGTCAAATACAGAGTCAGGATGTGGTTAGCCTAGCTTAGCATTATTAGTGGAGGCATGCAGCAGTAGCTGGCTCTGCACATTTCATCAGTTTGTGTGTGGGAAGCTGGTGAAATGTGAGGTCAATGTGATGCAAGAAAAGTATGTGACAGAGAGTATTGTGACAGAATAGGTGGCAGACTGGACACAGGCTATAGGTTGAAGCTTGAAGCTGTAATCTGTGCAGGTAGCCTGACACCAGGAGATTAGAGGAGCAATGGGATTGACCCAAAGAAGCTGGGCGGATTACAACATGGAAAAGCTTTGAAGGTTAGGAAGGCCATCAGAACTGCTCAGCTGAAAGAGGGGGAGGGAAAGCAGGATGAGAAGGAGAGTAAATGTGGGGGGGTGGATAAGGAGAAGGTGGTGAAGATATATGAATAATAAGTAACACACAAGAACACTTATACATGCAGACAATTATGAGCAGAAGATTTAACATCATGAACAAGTAGATTTACAATTTAGATACATGCACCAAACAGTATCCATCCTGCTTTGACAAAGTTAATCTGTAGTGATATTTGTCGTGATAACTTTTACTTGTGACCACATGGATATAGAATAGATTGGTAATGTTGTTGTGCATCTGCAGAACATACAGGGTTGATTTAGGATCCCAGTGTTCTTCACAATAACGTCTATATTGCAATATTACACACTTCTTTACTGCACATCAACCAACGTTCAGTGGTACTGCACAACATAAAGTGTGCCTTATATTCCCTTCTAAAAAAAACTGCATGTCCAGTTCATGTGTTTGCTCCACACTGAAGAGATCTGAGATAAACAACACTGAAGAAGACTGACAGGTGTCTCTTGTTAGATGTGTCCTGTGATACTTATTGTTCAAACCACAAGTGACTCATAGACAGATAACAATAAAATCTACCAGGAGCTTATCAATGCAGTCATCCATCATGTACAGTAGGTGAATCACAAATGAATAAGTTTAAGAAAGGGATAGAAAGATAAGAAAGGGTTTCTCTACCCATGATTGACTCAACAGCACTAAACTAAAGTTTCTAATCAAGCAAGCAAAGGATCAGTTCCTCACTCAGCTAACGTGTTGATCCTGGCCTCCCTCTTACAGCAAGAAGACTCAAACCTAATCTTGACACCCTTGACAGCCACCTGGGACTCCTCCAGTCTGCAGGTGGCTAACACTCTCCTGCAGCCCAGTGTAATACTTAAAGTTCAAACACAGTTAGTGTCTACAGTTCAAACTGAGGGGACGATATGTCTCAGCCACAATTGGAACTGACAACAACCTTCTGCTTCGTACACTGGGTCGGTGTAGCAGGACTGGCCTTAACTGGCAGGTGCTAGTTGTCAACAAGCCTACACATTTAATAACCCTGAATCCTTAACCTGTGCAGTGAGAGGATGCTGTAGCTCAGTTAAAACACCAAATGACAATACCTTTAGGAAGAAAGGCCTCCAGAGCAGCTTTATTGTTTCCTTGGTATTGTTTTTTAGGCTCTGGAACTCTACTGGAAGGACAGAACACAATCCTTCCAAAAGATATTCCCTTGTTTGCTGGTGTGAGGATGGTGGTAGACAGCACTGTAACACATCTACTCACAATTTCCCATAGATGTTCAGCAGTTGGGTTCTGATCCGGTCTGCAGTGAGATATGGTGGTTTTAATGCTGTGGTGCACAAGGGTCAGAATGGGCCCTCTGACCAGCCAATGATCTAAATGCTCATGTTCTTTCTGTATCCATCAACTACTATAGAGACGATAGTTAAACTTACCTGATACAAATTGTTCTGTAAATTCAAAAACATTTTTGATGATGACCTTATTGTGGAACCACATTTGTCTTTGTTAGTTTTAGTAGGTGAATCAGTTGGTATAAGATTAAGCTTCAAGTAACATCCATTACTCATTAAATGGTAGATGGTCTGCACTTATAAAACACTTTTTACACTGCTTCTCATTCACCCATTTGCTCACACAAACACCAATAGCAGAGATGCCAAACAGCTGACTCATCGGTGGCAACTTGTGGTTCGGTGTCTTGCCCAAGGACACTTTGACATATGACAGGAGGAGCTGGGACTCGAACCACCGATCCTACGACTGGTAGAAGACAGCTCAAACTCCTAAGTCACAACCGCAGCTAAACTTAAATGAACTTTAATTAAACTGAAGCATCCAACAACACAGAGAGATGACATGTTCACTAGGTGATATAGTTACTATCTGATGTCTGGCCACAGTAGGTCATCACTGAGTGAGCGTGCAACAGTCAGGAAGTCCAGTCCCGCTGGTTAACGTTTTCAAATAGTATTCTCTGTCCTGGAGAGTGAGTGACTGTATATATTCTAATATAACTGTCGCAAGCCAGTGTTAGTGAATGTGTTCAGTTAGTTTTGGGTTTTTTTTTTGTTTTGTTTACTAAACATAAAAATCCAACTGAAATCTACAGCTGGTACTGTACTGGTTTGTTCTTTAATACTGAAACAGTTCCCATTAAATACAGGAGCTAGCTATGATGTTACACTTTGTCTTTTTTGTTGGCAAGAACAAAAATATAGATTTCCAGACCTATTGTCTATGAAGAAAAATCGTCCTGGCAACATTGTCAAACAGTCACATAGCAGCAACTTAGAATCACTGGGAGGAGAGCAGAGAAGACAAAAGCTTTGGAAGAAAACACTGTGCCACTACAGGTTTCAATCAGTTATTGCAAAATTCAGTTTTCAGGGCCTTTAAACCCAGAAGATTATGCTGCTTCTTTAGTTTTCACTCATTTCAACTTTTGCAATAAATAAAAGCAACCATCATTCTCTCCTGATAGTACTTTACTTTGCTTTAGTTTTTCTCCTTGACTTAGAGTTTTGCTTGTTTTGTACCTCACTTGTAAGTCGCTTTGGACAAAAGCGTCTGCCAAATGACTAAATGTAAATGTAAATGTAAATGTACTAGCGGCCTCATTAATAACCTGTGTTTCTCTGCCCTCTCACTCCCCTCCGTACTCACTCCCTTCACTGTCAATATCTTCCCCTTCATTGAGAATTTGGAAACAGGACAGTGATCAAAGTGTTGAGGCTTGGGAGGCTGGCAGTGCTGGAGGGAGGTATTTTGCACAGAGAGTTGAGATTGGCCTAATAAAAGGAATGTGGACTGATTCCACAAAGGCCTAATGGCACTGGCTGGTGAGGCGAGACAGCATATGTATTGTAAATCCTCACTAAACTACCCCCACCGCCCCAAAAGTGTTCACATCAACTTTGTGAACTGACATACACAATGGCCCCACAGGCTCAGAGAATGGCTATTCATGGAGGATAATCCACAGTATGGTCATTATTTGCACTGGTTAAAAACTGAGTCAAGAAGGACAATTAGAGCTAATTAAAGGAATAGTTAATTGGGAGCGACACAGTTAACAGTGAAACTTCTGCTTGTGTGTTTGCGAAAGATGGTTAGAAATCCTACTAGTGGCCCACAGAGGCCATGGATAGATTATGAGACAGTGGACCGTTGGACACAGACAAATATTAATGGAGACTTTTAGTTATATTTTCCTAAAGCAATATGTCAAATATATTTTGTTCTGAATATATTTGCTGATTTAAACTCAGGCTTAATATTATCAAAGATAACACTAAAGTTGCTTATGAGGCTTATATATCTACAAAGGGAGTGAGTCTCCTTTCCTTGTTGCTCCGCCATGTTTCTACAGTAGCCCAGGACAGACAAACCATTTGAGATTTTAGATGCCACTAAATCTTTTACATTCAAATTTAAAGTAATTGAGGGATGAAATTCGCTATAAAAATTAACATGACAATAAGTAATAAGTATATCTCTAAGGTTACGTAAGGGTTTGATACAATAGCTTTGGTCTCAACCAATCCAAAATAATTGTTTGACCCTGGCCCCAAAGGTTGATTGACGTGTCATTGTAAAATAATTATACCATGAAAAAAAAAGGGCCTTCATGAAAAATAAGACAGAAATGCTGAACAAAGCATTTATGCTCAGAATTGATATTTGTCTTCCTCTGTGTGTAATAGAGTAATAGAGTTTCAGGAATGTGTTTTCCTAAGTTCAGAACAACAAGCAACAAAAAGAACAACAGGTTTCTGCCTTTGGCCTTTAAGCCCTGAGATTTCCCACAGTTTCTGAACGTGGGAAATCAGAACTAAATGATGAGATCACAGAAAGTGACGAGCCACGACTCACGTTTTCTTGCAGAGAATGAGGTTTTTGATGGCTGCTCCTGTTCTACTCACCTGTTACCAATGAATGCACCAGTTTTGGAATCATCCAGGAAGGTTTTACTGTCCAGTCTTATTTTGCACACATTTACAAAATACAGTTAGTTGATCAGTGAAAAGTTGGTCAGTGAAAACAAATCTTTTCTTTAAACTTTTGTCAGATGAATAAACGCTCAAGTGAAGAGTTGAGTTTTTATTGTATTTTTTAAAAAAAACATCAGCTTTTCTAGAAATTGGCTTCATATTGAAAAATATAAATATTTATGTTTTAAACAGTTATTTATTGCAGTTGATTTATTTGCTTACACCATTTCATTGCCATTTTATTATTTTGATTTTACATTTGCTATGTATTTATTTTACTTATACACTAATTTGTCAGTTTGTTTTTTTTATGTATATAATAGTAATATGTCCATATTATTATTTTATTCACAAGTATTTATCTATCCTCCATAAAAACAACTTTCTATGTCTTATCATGATGGCAGCATGGACATATAGTATAACCACAAACCAAACAGAAAAAGTAGCTGATCGACTATTTTAGTTCAAAGAATGTGTTGGCCAGTAGAAGGTATGTTTTAAACTGCTATATATGGAGTAAAAGTAGCTGCAACAGCCTGAAGCAAGAAACCTTTTTAAAAACACGACCAACACGTGTTGGAGGGTTTAGCTGGACAAGGACTTAACACTTCTGCCAGGACTCTCCCACACAGTCTGACTTTTCAAATGAAGTGAGAGCAGATTAGAGTAAATGTCACAATGAATAACAACAAGTTTGAAAGCAGGTAACCTGTTTTAATTACACTTGGTCCACTTCAGCTGATCCATTAATTGTCCCTGCTTAAGATGCTGAAAGAGCAAACACACAAATGTCTGTCCCGGTGTCCCAGCACTGTGTCACTGACCGTACCTGACATGATCGCAAGTCTGAGTTATAAAGACATAAAGTAATAGAATACTACAAGTCATAAACATTAGGTAACCACTGAAAGTTTTTTCATCAATAATGAAGAAACTGATCCACTGAGTCAATACGTTTTTTTGTGTAGGAACATTTTTAGCGATTAATAGCACCAGTCGGAAGTGAATCAGAACAGATCAGGAAATGGAGGAATTATGAACAGTAATGTTTCCTGTGACATTTTGTGGTATATGATTATATATTTAGAACTGTAAAATTAAAAAAACAGTTACATTTTTTTAAAAAAAGCTTCATTTTCTTTATTGTTGTGGTCGTTGTCCCGCTGCACTGTGAAGCACTGTCCAGCATTGGCTGAATCTTAGCTGATAATATAGCTTTATTTCAGAATTCATCCTGTTGCTTTTGTCAGGAGTCTCATTGTCAGTAAATACCAGGGAACCAGTTCCTTTGGCACCCATACATGCCCACACCATAACACTAACTCCACTATGTTTCACAGATGAGGTGCATGCCAAGGTTCAAAAGGTTTGCTTTATCCTTTCTTTCCTTTTTCTGGTGCATATTCTATATTCTATGTTATCATTATATTCTTATATATATTCTATATTTGACACTTACACACTTGGCTCCTGAAAGTGTTCTTTATCACTTCAGTGATCCACCACAGCTGGTTCTGAGCGGTGTGTTCTTTATTTTAAGAAAGTCGATCTATCTAGAGTGGAACAACCTCTCTGTAGTAGTTATGTTCTTAACATGCATTAACTAACCTTCCTTTGTTTTTCAGGAATCCTCTGCACAGCCTCATCAGACAAATGTTTGTCTGCTCCCTGCCAAAACGGGGCTACATGTGTAGACACCATGGACGACTACGCCTGCATCTGTGCCAGAGATGGCGTCAGATACATGGGCAAAAACTGTGAAGAACTCTATGATGCCTGCACTTTTGCTCCTTGTGAAGACTGTACCAGCACCCCTGGTACCACAGAGTACCACTGCATCTGCCCGGACGGACTAACAGGTGATAACTGCACAGAGGAGGTGGACGAGTGTCAGAGCAACCCCTGCTCCGAGCCTCGCTCCCTGTGTGTTGACCAACTCAACGGATACTTCTGCAGATGTCCTGCTGGGTTCGGAGGACGAGACTGCAGGACACACGTGACTGACTGCATTGATGAACCCTGCAGGAACAATGGAACCTGTGTGTTACGGCCAGAGGGCTTTGAGTGTCATTGTGCTCCGGGGTTCGAAGGACAGACTTGTGAAAAAGACATTAATGAGTGTTTGTCAGAGCCCTGTCAGAATGGAGCCATATGTATAGATGGAGTAGCAGAGTTCCACTGCTTCTGTGTGCCTGGTTTTCAGGGCTACAACTGTGAAATCGACATCAATGAGTGTGCGTCACGACCCTGTGAGAACAATGCCACCTGCATCAATGAGAAGGACCACTATGAGTGTGAGTGCTTGATGGGCTTTGCAGGTACATTTCACTCACACACTCTCTCTCTCTCTCTCTCACACACACACACACACACACACACACACACGCGCGCACACACACACACAGGGTGAGGTGGAGAGGAGGAACTAACTGGTCAGATAAGCCCAGGATCCCAGAACGTATCAGCTATCACACTTTGACTTTTGTTTGCATTAACAAAAATTTTCAGCTGATTGAAAAGTTGCAATTTTTCCAGGTGTACTGAAACTTACATTGTGCAGACACTTGGAGTGTATAATTAGACCTTAGATTTGAAACACAAAGGGCTTCAAGCAAGAACTTTTTCATATTCTTATGTTTGTCATCTTATCTTCATCAAACTCTCCTAACTGCACAAAGCCTGTTCACAAAGAGGAACAGGTTTGAGAGATTTGATCATTATTATAATCGACACTCCTGATACTGTTAGGCTCCTGTTCTGCTTTGTTTGTCAGAAAGTTCATTCACAAAAGTCTCATCTGGTAGTGCACTGTTAGCCTACTGGCTTGTGTGCTTGCCAACTGCAACGTCCATGGATTGAGTGTGGCTGCAGACCTTTGTTGCATGTCACACCCTCTCTTTCTTTACACATGTTTCCTCTCTCTCTCTCTCTCTCTCTCTCTCTCTCCACTTTTAATTTATGAAATAAAGAGTAAAAAATAATCTTTTAAAATTAAAAATAGAAGAAACAGATCCACACTGAGTTGTGTATTCACACACATGTTGCGCACAATGGGAGATTGTCCAAGTCAGAGACTTTTTTCACATGGGGAGAAACTGCTGAGCTTGATTTCAGCAGGGCAGGTGGACCTGTGTAGAGAACGTGGGAGGCATGACACAGCAGATATTATACTGCAACATTATCTAGACTTTGTACTAGGAGGCTTGCTGTATAAAATCTAAGTATCCAATTATCTTTTGCGTTCTAATATGCAGCTGACCCTTGTAATGCCTAAAGATGTCAGAATGTTCAGGTCTCCAGCACAAGTTTAAAAGCAACTCAATTGGACGCCTGTGCCAAAGATGCTTATGCCAAACTT
>OMLM01007772.1:0-23913 GCA_900302695.1 Helostoma temminkii | reverse complement strand
TGTGGCATCCTCGAGATATCAAGTTCATCACAGACTAGAATCACAGACTACCTCAATGAGCGAACACAATGTCTTTGTTTAGATATCTGTGTATCTGAGGTGATGATGATATAAATAATATAATAATAATAATAATATAATAAATTGTACTGGCACCACTCTACACCTCTGACTTCTGCTACAACTCAGGAACCTGCCACCTACAAAGGTTCGCTGATGACTCCTCAGTAGTTGCTGCATCAGTAATAATAATGACACCTGATAGAGAGCTGTGTTGAGAGATGCAGCAGTAACTGCTTGAAGTAAAACCAAAGAATTGGTGGTGGATTTCAGGAAGAACAGGAAAAGCCCAGTCCCACTCACCATGCTGGAAGAGGATGTAGGGATAGTGGAGTCATACAAGTATCTTGGAGTCCACATCAGCAACAAGCTGGACTGGTCCAGTCTATAGGCGCTCTGCTATAAGACTGTACAACAAGATATGTGCACATCTCAACAGTAATTTAAACAATTCAGTTTTTCACAAGTGTGGCACAACCAGTTATTAGGTTTAGGGGGCACTTAGTTTTTCACATAGGGCCAGGACAGCTTTATTTCCCTTAATAAATGATCATATAAAATCATTTAAAAACTGTGACTGTAATATTAAAATGTATTTGATTATCTGAATCACATGTCAAATATGCAAATATGCCAACAAATCTGCAAGGTGGTAAATACTTTTTCACAGTGCTGTACCTCCTGGGAACTGGGGAAATAACTCAAACAGATGTTTTCTCTGGTTGTTGTGGTTCCTGATCTTGTCAGAAAATATTACTTCATTTAGCCACACTTAATATTTGGTCTCTCTCTGATTGATTTGTTTTGGTTTTTCAGTCTAAAAATTACTTATGTATATATTTTTTTATTAAATCAATTTCTACAGCATATTCAAACTTCCAAAGAAGCCACTCTTAAGTCTAACATGTGGGATCCCTTCCTGTGAAGAAATGCAGATGTTCATGACTTGGACCAATCATAGATTTTATTTGAATCTATCACCATATGAGAAAATTGAATGAGCCCCTTAAGAATAAATCTGTTTATGTGACTGTTTCCTGCACAAGCTTCTTATGTGTGTGTTTGGTTTAGTTTCAATCTGTGAATCAGCATGTTTATTATTATGTCACTGTTAATCATCTGACAAGGTAAGGCCTTTTCTGCCTGCTGACAGCATTTATTTGTTCCTCTGGGGGTTTTTCCACTTCTTGTTTCACACCACCAATTGTTAATTCCAAAGTGTTCTGTTTGTTCCTGATAAAGTGAACATGCCGAGCATTTTAAGTGCATAGTGAGATGTTTTTAGTCAGGCATCTTATCTGCAGCTCAGATAAAGTCTCCTTGCGGAGCGAGAGGAAACACTCCCATCTTACTGTTCTTAGGCTGCTTACTTTCTCCATGAGCCTGCTGTGTGTCAGAGGAGCTTCACTTTATCTGTGAGTGGTCAGGTTAGATCAGCAGTTCTGCATTCCCCTGTCACTCTATCAGTTTGTTTGGAGAATGTAGAGTATTATCAATCGCTTATCACTGAGACCAGAATAGACAGACTGATCATCACTATTATCATCATCATGGTTCATACCTACATCCTGACTTTCCCCTCCTTCACCAGGAATCAACTGTGAGACTGAAATAGATGAGTGTGAGTCCAGCCCCTGCCACAACGGAGCCACCTGCCACGACTTGATTGGCATGTACTCGTGTGAATGTCTGCCTGGGTTCGATGGCGTCCACTGTGAGGTTGATGTGGATGAGTGCATCAGCGAGCCCTGTCAGAATGGAGGGGTCTGTCATGACATGGTGAACAGGTAGGCCAGTCTGTTTGCAGGTACAACAGTGAAGAAGATTAACTACATGCAGCTTCTTCATTGTCATTTAGTTTCATTACATATGAGTTCATTTCTATGTAAAATAAATAACTAGAAAAGATGGAATTCAGAAGGACTCCTATAATCATCTCCATGAAAATGTCTTTCCACAGCTTGATTGCATTTATTTCCTAACTCATTATTTGTTTCATATAAGTAGCTGGAGGTTAATTACATTATTGGTTGGACAGTAACTCAAATGTAATGATTATACACAAGAGGAACAAACCATATTATACCATTATTAAGTCCCCAGAGAGGCTGAATCTTAGAAGGTCTCGCTTGAAATTATTACTGAAGTCTTTACATAAATGTGACTGTAAAGAGTCATAACCACAGGGATTGACATGTTAGCCCCACTGAGCAAGGATTAGGGAAGACAGACAGACCAAGCCCCAAGTGGGCTCCAAGACCAGTGATCACCAGTAATCACCATATATATCACCAGTAATACTTACAGTAGAGGTGGACATTGACTGAAGCTTTATATAGTCAGCATCCAGAGATCATTATTGGTACTGTATGTTTTAGTCTTGCTGGATGAAAAACCTATTTGCATGTGTGTTTCACAGCTACGAGTGTGACTGCCGTGATACGGGATTCGAGGGCGACCACTGTGAAGTGGACATCCTGGAGTGTGCTTCCAATCCCTGTCAGCATGCTGCCACGTGTCTAGAGGAAGTCAAGGGCTACGCGTGCCTCTGCTGGCCAGGTACTGGGCTACATCTGCACACCAAACAGTTCTGTTCCAAGGGTTGTGACGCATACAACAACTGACGTATTAGTTATTTACAGCAATATACTGCGCAGGTAACAACAGCTTCAGCCTGCTAGCAACCGTGTGGCTTTATACTCATTGATGACATTGACAGTGTTGATATTCAGCTGACAATGCTTTCAGTGCTTACACCTCATCTTTTAGTGTTAGCATGTTAATGTTTACTGTTTAGAGGCTGGGCGACAGTTACTGTATAGAAAGTGTCTCCCATCTCAGCTGCAGAGGTTTGGAACTCAGTTCAGTCTATTTATATACTGTAGTGTCAAATCGCAATAAAAATCATATCTAACTATCTAAAACCTAAAAGTAAAGTCAAGATGTTATAGAAGACATGTGCAACCACGCAGCCACGTGCAACCATTAAATAGAAACCCAATAAATCCCAGAGGCACTAGACCAGGGGTAGGCAACCTTGGTCCCAGAGAGCCACAGCTCTGCTTGTTTTCCAACTGTCCCTGCACTTACAGCTCCTGATTGGCTATACACACCTGATCCAGGTAATCAACAGTGGGAAAGGGAGGGATACACAATAAGTGATACAGTTCAAGACATTCTAATCAGCATCTATGTGATGTGCTCACACTGAACTGGACCTTTGGTGTGTTCTCCAGGTTACGAAGGCCCACACTGTGAGACTGACATAGACGAGTGCGCTGAGCAGCCCTGTGAGAATGGTGGTGAGTGTTTTGAGCGTTCTGATCCATCTCACTGGGAGCTGGACTGGGAGCTCAGCTTCGCAGACGCAGCTGGATATGTATGCCAGTGTCAGCCGGGGTTTGCAGGTCAGTAAGACTGAAGAAGAACCCATCTAGCAAGACATCACCTTTGACACGTTTTTTTCTGACAGTCACTTCATTTCTGTCACAAAACAGGAGAGAACTGCTCCGTCAACATCGATGAGTGCGAGTCTGAACCGTGCCAGAATGGTGGCACATGCAAGGATATGATCAATGGCTACACATGCACATGCTCTGCTGGATTTCTGGGTGAGTCCTGTGGGTCAGGGATCAAACCACCGGTATTAGATGGCTCACACTACTTCTACAGCTACACCCGTCAAACCTATGTAAGGATTCCCTTTGTGGTCCAAGGGTTTCAAAGTCCACACTGGAATCTCAATCTTTCCAGTTCAGGTCCTGGAGGAACACTACTCACATTCCCTCCTTCTTTGCTGTCACATAATTCCTTGTGTCTAATCATTTTTTCTTTTAAAAGCTAATTAAGAGGACATTTGGAACAGTCATGGGAACGGTGGAGGCCATAATAATTTAACCTATACTGTATGTATAAATAGGTATTTTTCAGTACAAAGGAACAATACACAATGATTAAGGAAATATAAATAACTATAAATGTACTTATACTGTAACTATTTTCTAAGTACCGAGTATGTATTCTAAATTTAGCAAGAATATTCCAGTTAGTGGTAACTTTTCAATGGTAGACTTTAACCACAGGGTACCTATTTTATAATTATAGCCTACCTGATGGATATAACTGAGAAACCAAGCTGGGAGTCTTGGGAGATCAATTAATAATTCTCTGGTATGAATAAAATAATACTTTTACATTAAGTGTTTTCCATACCTTGTTCTCAGGAGTCATTTTACTTCACTAAATGTTGTAAATGGAGAAGTGCAGTACTTATCAGGTTTATTTCTAAAAGATACATCTACATCTACATCATAATATTCTATATTATACCTTATCATAAACACTTAATGTTATTGACTATTTAGTCATTGGGAATTTCATTCATCCAAGTACATTGACATTTGTGTATTGTTCCTCTGTACCAACAAATATTTATCCATACATACAGTATAGATAAATCTGACAATCTGAATATTTTCCTAAAAGATAAAGCAACATGACTGATAATGAAGCATCATTTTTCTTCATTAAAAGTACACAAATGTCCTGGTCATAATATCACAATTTTAAAACTTAAATACACATATTTAAAACACTTTCTGGGTAATTGTTGTGTAATTAGTTTTCTGTCTTTTCTGTCTTCAGGAACCAGTGGGTCTGGGGATGTTGTAGTGATACAGTAGTATTGTATCTGTGGACTAACATACTGTTACAATCCTCGTTCTCCTCCAGTTCACTTCTGCTCACCACCATATCTATCTGTATTGTCTCCCTCCAGGTGACCTGTGTGAAGTGAACATTGATGAATGTGAGAGCCAGCCCTGTCAGCATGGTGGCTGGTGTGAAGATGGCAGGGCGTCCTATACGTGCCACTGTCCCGAGGCAGAGCCAGGTGAACTTCCCTGGGGAGGAGATCACTGCAGTGTCAAACTCAGCGGCTGTGTGGACCACCAATGCCAGAACGGAGCCACTTGTCGTCCATGGCTGGAGGGTGGAGAACACGGTCACACATGCTTGTGCCCTCATGGCTTCTATGATGAGCAGTGCTCCACGAGAACAACATTCTCCTTCTCCACCCCAGGATTTATTCACATCCAGGTTGATGTAGAAGAAAGGAGCCGAAGAGAGGTTGAGCACCACGTTCACAGAGGTTTTGGGCTACAGCTCCGTTTTCGGACCACTCTACCCAATATGTTGCTCTTCTACAGAGGGGATGAGGAATACCACCTCCTGCTGGAGATTGTAAGTGGTGGTCTTCATGCTAAAGCTTTTTCTGAGGAGTCTGAACTGGATGTAACGTTTCCTGGCCTGGTTAGTGATGGAGACTGGAGAGACGCTCATGTGTATGTAGATAATGAAGGTCTGGTTTTGATTGTGAAAGGCCCCGGCTGTGACAGGGATGGGTGCAGAGTCATAGATATTGGGACAGATGGACCACCTTCTTGGCCCTCAGAAGCCTTCACTCATGTTTATATAGGTGGAGCGCCAGAGGAGCTTTTGGAGTTCTCTGTAAGTGGTGCAGGCTTCATTGGATGTATGGAAGACCTGATGATAGACTCTAAGCCAATTCTACCACAAACTCTTCCAGAGGACCAAGGCCATGAGCTGGGATGTAGTAAGACTGAATGGTGTAAACCTGACCCCTGCAACGGACATGGACGCTGTGTGGACCTGTGGACCAGCTACCAGTGTGACTGTTACCGCCCTTTCCACAGTGAGAGCTGTTCTGAAGGTGAGCTCCTTTACCAACAAAGCACTCTTTGTAATCTTTTGACAGATCTTGTCAAACCAGAATATGGAATTTGGAACTTTTAAAAACATTTTAGTAAATATAAAGTTTAAATCTTATCCTATGATCCAGACCTGGTGAACAGAGATACAGTATTTGTATTATTCTTTCTTCTAAGCAACCAGAGAACTGCAGTTACTTCAGTTTGAGTAGTATGTTTTGGAGCTTCTCATTTCATTATGAAATGCTGGGCAGAGTGTGGTGGAACAGAGCAGAGCAGGAGGAGTGAGGGCTGGGAGGAGCAGAGTGGAGACAAAATTTAATATTGTAGTTTTGACATATCTGAAGCGCACAGAATGGACTTGGTGTTGTACTTTTGTATATTTTTATACTGTATGATACTAATTTATTACGATGGATACATTTAACTTCTTGGTAGTTTAATACTGTAGCTCAGTTTAATGTGATCACATATTTATTGACAAATTTTTGAAATACATGGGGAACATATGTCAGACTTGAGACTGAAATCAATCAGTATGATTATAAATAATAAATCACTCACTTGTTTGCTACTCTTTATTTATGATGACTTGGAAATAACTACTCATTGCTTTTTGCTTATTTGTCATTTCATACAATAAACACATTATGATGTATGACTGTATACATCTGAAAAGACTTTTTAAGTGTAACAAATGTTGACTAATACTAATACTAACAAATGTAAATGTGCCACCTCATAAAAAAATGTAGACTATATATATATTATTTTATATTATTTTACACGATGGACTTGCATGATCACTTTTCCCCTCCAACTCTCCACACTCCAACAGGTATAAATACCCAGAATGCAACTGTCTTGGCAGAATTACCCTATCATACTCAATGCTGCCACCAACTGATCAAACTTTGTGATGACTTGAAAGCCACTGGAAGGACATTTCAATAGAAAATTATAAATTTAAAATCAATTCAAAAGAGCTGTGATATATCCTAAGTGTACTTTTATGTTTTAATCTATTAAATGTACCAGTAAGTATTAAGTGCTCTAATCCCATTTATCCTGATTTTCCCCTGACAGAATTCCCTTCATGGACATATGGTCATGAGGACACAGTGAGTTTCAGTGCCTATGACGTAGGTAAGAGCCATGGGAGCAGCTTCAACGTGTCCTTCTTCCTGAGGTCATTAAAGCCAGATGGGCTGCTGTTCCAGCTCAGGAGACCCACAGAGACAGACTGGGGAGGGGTCTACTTCTCAGTCTACCTGGGGATGGGGAGGGTACTGGTCAGCTCCCTGCCGAACATTGCTCCACTGACAGCTCCGATATTTCTGACCACTGGTGAGAAGCAGTTTGTAAAGGTGGAAGTCCAACAGGGACAGGTGATCTTTGAGCACACAGGCCTTCGCTATACAATAGGAGAAATCCCTCAAGTAACTGTTAACAGTGACGATGAGGCCTATGTAGGAGGACTTCCAGGAGACTGGAGCTCTGATGCGTGGGGAGGACATTTTAAAGGTTGCCTGCAGGACCTTCGACTAGACTCAGTCCATCTTGATGTGGATGCGTGGAACAGCTCAGATGAGAAGGAAGTCTATTTACCAAATGACGCTGAAAACGTAATGAAAGGCTGTGTCAGTGATGATACCTGCAAGGTAGGACACTGTTAACTCAGTCCGCTTTGCTCCTGACTAAAGTGTATTCAGTTTCATGGGCTGTCTCCTTCTATATTAGTGTATGAAAACACTTTCCAATGGGACAAGCCCAGTCTGTTAACTTGTAACCAGTCACAAAATGAGGCATCCTCTGAAATAGGACACAGAATTAAATGTTTTTGAAAGAAGAGTAGATTTTTTCAGAAATATAGTGTAGACATAGTTAATTTTGTAAATGGCTTGTAGCTGGAAACAGGTGTTTTTAAATGAATATATCCATGAAGGCCTACAATCAGTAAACAATAGTACAGTTGTCCAATAGCATGACATGTTTGCTAATGTGATTTTATTCATTTAAAAGGAGACGGATCATTAGAAAACCCTTCAGCAATTATGTAAAGACATGGATCTATTCTTGTGACAGGTATCTGATCATATAAAGTTGTGATTCTTTTCCCCTCAGGTGAAGCCTTGTCTAAATCAAGGAGAATGCACCATCACCTTCAACGATTTCACGTGTTCTTGTCTGGAGCAATACACCGGAAAGATGTGTGAAACACGTGTGTGGTGTGTTAGTGATCCCTGTGTCAAAGGTGGCCATTGTGTGGACCTCCCTGATGGATATGAATGTAAGACCATATGCATCATTATCAGCTAGTCAGAAATGAGTCATATCCCCTGGGAAATACCACATCATCAATAAAAACAAGGGAACCAGCTCTTTTGGCAGCCATACATGCCAACACATGATACTAACTCCACCATGCTTCACAGATGAGGTGGTGTGGGATTTGTATCTTGTACTAGATCAACAGTTTCTCTTTGTTTCCAAGTTGATCTTTTATCTGTTCTTAGGATGTTTCAGAACTCCACAGATTTTTTTACAAGTTTGGCAAAAACAATCTGGTCTTGCCAGTGATTGCATCTTCTGGTAAACCCTACTATACACTATAATAGATGTTGTAATCAACTTGACATATCCCTGACACATGCAGGTGATGTGTGTGAGCAGCTACAGATGTATATCAGAATTAGAAATAAAAGCTTCAGCATCATCTCTGGAGTGAAGTTGAAGTTCATAAAAAACATTAGTTGCATGATGAAATTTGGATAAAGTGTCTTTGTCTCAGTAAACACTCACTCGCAGGTACACACAGGTAAAAGGAGTCCATTTTGATGATGGTCAGTGCTAAGTGAACCTCAGTTAACCTTAGGTAGTTTTGATACAACAGCATATAGTTACATGGCTGCTGGTTATTTTAATGGCCAAAAATAATTCATATATTGTTGTTTACCTTTAGGTGTGTACAATGCCACATTTGAGAACAACCCTGTGCAGTACAGCGCTGGAGGCTCCCTGGCTAAACCTGTCTCTAACATATACCTGGAGCTACGGACTCGATCAGAGAATGCCATACTCCTGAGGGCTGCCTGGGGCTCTGACATGCTGATGGTCAGTCTGCTGGACGCTTCGATACAGGTTGAGATTCACATCGGCAACAGTGTCGAGGCGCTGACCTTTACTGGAGTTCGTCGAGTGGCTGACGGGCGCTGGCATCGGGTGAACATCACAATGGCTGAGAAGAAGCGTAAAGCCTCTCCCTGGATCATCACTGTGGATGGGATCACAGATGCCAGCAGCAGCCCCCAACGCACTGGAAGCCTGCACTTCCTCAATGAGAAGGGGGCCACTTTGGCCATCGCAGAGAGCTTCACCGGCTGCTTAGGTGCAGTCAGTGTTGGAGGAGTTTACCTTCCATTTATAGATGACTATAAAGCCCCACAGCTATCTCAGTTTCATTTAGTTGGAAAACCAAAGATTCACTTAGGTTGTACCAGCACCCCTGTTTGTGACCCAGACCCTTGTCTAAATGGAGCCACATGTGAGGATCTCTTTAATAAATTTGGCTGCGTGTGTGACTCTGGTTGGGAGGGAGAACTGTGTGAGACGGACGCTGATGACTGTGCATCTCAGCCCTGCATTCACGGAAGCTGTAAGGACTACCTAGCTGGGTTCGAGTGCCTCTGCCACCCTGGATATGCAGGCACACTCTGTGAGGAGGATGTTGATGAATGTGAGCATCATGCTTGTGAGCATGGAGGCACCTGTCAGGATGGACCCAACATGTACACCTGTATATGCCCTGAGAACTACCGTGGTCCCCTCTGCCAGTGAGTATATGCTCACCCATTGGTTTACTGGTTTGGACAGGTTAACTGTAGCAGTGCATGAATTCTAGCATTTCAGTCATCATTCATTAAAACAATTAAAAAACCTTTTCTCAACAGGTGGGTCTATCCTCCAATACAGTGCGGTAAAGATGTGCAGTGTGTTAATGATGGCATCTGCAATGATGGGCTGTGGGGAGCTAACTGTACCTGCATGCCAGGATTTACAGGCAGCAGGTAGGCTCGCTGAGAAAGTGTTAAAAGTTATAGTTTCTGCGTAACAATCATACAAAAAAGTTGAGGTCAATGAAAAAAAAAAGTATTTTTTAACACCAGTCCTGTAACCAAGCATATGACTCAACATGTTACAGTATTAGTATTGGAAATAACTGGAGGTATATAAGATATTGACTCAGCTTCTTTAAAGAGTTAGTTCTGTAATTGGTATTAAGAACTTTCATCTGCAGCTGTGACATTATGGACCAAAATCCAGAGTAAGAAGTGACATACATAAACTTTAAAGTGAAGTAAAAGTACTTGCCTAAAATACTCCACTACAAGTAGCATTTGATATTCTTTACTCAGATAAAAGTACTAAGTGCATACATTAAAATGTACCAGGCAACTTGGTGTGGAACATCAGGTGGAGCAGATTTTAACCACTTTGTGTATTCACAGATAGTTGATCCATGACAATACATAATCATTTATCAGCAGATTATATTTTATCTACTTGTAAACTTGTACTAGAATAATTGTAGTGGAGCAAGAGTTTAAATGTCACTTTGAACTGTAGTGGAGTTAATGCAAATACTGAAGCACTTAGTTACACATCTGGCAACATCAGTACAGAAACATGCAGGACTGTTATAAAGTGACTGTGATAGTTTATATATCTAATGGACTGAATTCAACAATATACAGTGGAAAGAAAAAGTACTTGAAATTTCCTGGTTTTCTGCATAAATGTGATCTGATTTTCACTAAAGTCACAAATATAAAAAGACACCATATTTCTAAGCTGTTAAACCTTCACAGTCCTGCTCTGTCATGACTTAATGAAAACACAGAGAAACATAAGAACGGAGGTAAAATAAGTAAAGCAGTTTTTTTCAGTTTTTGTATTTGTTGATATTTGTGACTTTGGTGAGGATCAGAACACATTCCATGAATAGTTTATACAGGGAGTTCTAAAATAGCTTGAGCATTAATATTACGCATATTTACATTATGTTAACAAGAAAAATTTTCTTTAAAACATTTCACTATATGCCTGTATATTGTTTTACACTGTTCTACACATTCCTGTGTGTGTTAATGCTCTGTTCAGCTGTGGAAACATGTTCTATCTGTCTTGCAGTTGTGAAACAGAGATCGATGAGTGTGCGTCTAATCCCTGTCGCAACGGTGGATCCTGTTTAGATCGATTCAACATGTTTGTGTGTGAATGTCCACCTGGCTACAGTGGTTCAATCTGTGACACTAATGTATGTTTGTTACATTTTTTTCTTTATTGCTATGCAGACCAAGAAATGTAGAGCTTTTATTATTTCCCTAGAAACATATACCACATATCCTTGTATGGTCTTTTTTTATGTTTTTTAATTTTAATTGAGAATTTGGCGGATGCAACAGTAAACTACATTTGTATGACTAACATGTCTAGGACATGTAGCTGAAACATGATATGACAAATTCATACAAACAAAAGGCGATAACTTTTATGATATTTCGTCCATATCTATCACAGTAAAGTACAATATCTCCCTCTGTGCATTTGCAGAAACAAGCCAGTAGACAGGCCATCCCCTGGCTGATGGTAGCCATCCCGCTGCTCTGCTTCTGTGTGCTAATACTGATCATCAGCTTGACCTTCATGGTGCTCACGGCCAGGAAGAAGCGCCAGTCGGAGGGCGCCTACAACCCCAGTGCTCAGGAGCTGGCTGGAGCTCGGCTGGAGATGGACAGCATGCTCAAAGTCCCACCAGAGGAGAGGCTCATCTAACATTAAAGACGTAGGAGATGAGCCAGGCACTGCAGGCAGGTGCACAGGGCTCACTCTTAAAACTTTTGGTAAATACCTGGGCTGGACTGAAGGACATATGTTGTAGGATACAGCACCCTCCTGGTGGAGACCAGGTACTGATCCAATGATGTTGCTCTGTACAGTATGTACCATTGAACAGAAATATCTTAGGTGTAGTACTGGAGGTTATGTAGGTCTGTTAAGGAAACAGGTGCAAGCCCTTTCTTTAAAAACTGATTGACAGGATGAGAAAACAACACAGTATTCACTGTATAAATGTCTATAGGGCCTCGTGGTCATGGTTAGTACTGTATAGGGAGCCCTTTATTTCAGGAACAGTACTGTCAAGTACCATGAGCACAAGCGCACAAACCATGGAAACTGTCTCCTGGTGCTTCCATAATCAGAGGATCGTAGCACAGCTGCAGTGCCGCCTGAAACCAGGTCGTGCTTGTAGGAAAGCAGAGTAGTTCTGAGAAACCCAAGCAGCTTCAGCACAGTCAGAATACAAGTTGGTTACTCAAGAAAAACTTGAACTGAACTGGAGCAATTCAGCTGCAACATGTAGAATGTGTAATGTGGGTCTTGGGGATTTTGACAAATATTGTTCCAAGGCTTAAAAAGAGGTGTTAGTAATAATGTATTGGTTGAATTAAGACAATGTGCAATGGAAAACAACTTAGTGAGTAAATGATGACACACATGTGACCTAACGTCACTCATCACTTCCAGTGAAGAGATGGAAACGTGTGTGTTCAGCGATGACCAGACCCTAACCTAAAGAATTTCTTCCATTTTAGTTATGTTCTTTCCTTTTGCAGCACTTTGAAGAAATCAGCTCCACCATTTGTCCTAATCAACCAGCTCCTAATATTCATAAACAGTAGAAGAGATATTTGCATCTTCATTTGCATATTTCTGGAAATGTATATCTACTACTTCAGGTCATTATTGGCTGGTTTTCCGTCAAACTTACAAGCACAAACACAAGGTTTTCACAAAACAAAACAACATGTACAACAACATCATCATAAATGATAAAAGAGCATTCAGCTACGTCCTAGCTAACACCACAGTGTGACAGTGTTACCCTAAACATTAGGAAGAGTGTGCATTCATTCTGAAAAAACAGTGACACACACATAATGTATGAAGCTTATAATGTCACATCAACTGTTCCGCTGTCTCTTCCTCATAAATAGTCTGGTTTGGTCAGTAATGATAAATGTTGCTACTTTATGTATGTATTCATTTTAAAATGTCAACTTTATTATTGACATTTAGACATTTTTTTCATCATTTTAAATTTATTCTTGACATATCGACTTTAATAATTATGAATAAATAATAAAACTTCCTACTGGCCCTAATACTCTACACAGTAATACATGGTGTTAAACTGCAATTTTAGCTAATATGCTAACAGCGTCTCTGAATTTTCACTTCTCATCTTCTTACAGTAGCTTTAATTGATCTTAGTGAATCATTTTTAGGCCTTACAACCTGGAACACAGCAACATTTTTCTTGTGGCTTGTGAGTTTGATGGACTGTCAGACTCCTGTTTGAGTCAAGCTTCTACAGTTTGTATATTAATGTTTATTCTGTGTTTTGCGTTTCACACACACTAAGGGAATGTCCACTAACTTCTGCCTCAGTCACAGTAAAGGATCCAGACACAGACATCCAGACATCCAGTACACTGCACAATGAACTTCCTCTGTACATATTAATGTTTAAATACTGTACCAAAACAAATCATGAAAGTGTAAGAATGAGAGAAAACATTAGAAACTGTGTTTCATAAATATCCTGTGAAAAATGTGAAGTACAATATTGGACTTTTTTAATGAACATACATTTAGTAATACTTTAGGTCTTGTTGCACATTTTTTGTTTGTTTTTTGATGTACAAAATCCAGAATGTTTTGTGAATGATCTATTATAAACATACAATAAAGTGAAATGCTGTTTGGATGGAGGTAACCTGTAGAAAATATTTTATTAAAGAGGGTGGAAACCTATGTAGACTAGGAAAACCTGTAATAGTTTCTGCTCAGCTAGAACCACTGGCACTGGTCTATGAGGCTGACTTACCTTATTAATGGGGTCTGCCTTAAAGGAAACATTTCAGGGAGAGGGGGCTGGGAGAGAAAGAGTGAAGTGAATCCAGCCAGATTAACTGACAAGAATATGATACACAAAGCAATTGAGACAAAATTCAAAACAACCAGAAAAACTATTGATTTTTGGGGGTTTGATGAGCGAACTGCACTCCAGTTAAGGTGTGAAGTTCCACTTAGAGGACGAACCTTATTCATGCCTGAATATTCTCTGGAGTGTTGGAATATACTGTGTATCCAACCCCAGTGTAACCATGGGGAAGGTGGAGCAGATCAAGTTCAAAGTAAAATATTATACTAAAATATGTATATGTATTATGTGAAATAATGGAGACAGTTTTACACATCTTCTCAGTTGATGCTAGATTGTATCGTCATGGCTACCTTCTTAACAGCTAGCACTAACATGATGATTTGATGTTATCTGGATAAGAAAATATATTCTGTATTTCCTTAACCTGCAGAGGTGGTAACAGTACACCAACTTGATACTCAAGTATCAAGTACTGCAAAGAAGCATCACATCAAGTACAAGTACTTCACTAAGAACCACATTTCTCCATGTATCAATCTGAATGATCAAAAAAACTAAACAGTGTTGTTGATAACACGAATGCCCAGTCTAGTCCAAATGTGTTCCACATGTTATTGAATAAGGTCATAATAATAATAATAATAATTTCAATTAATGTATAGAAAAATATTTGGTAAAAGACTAAATCATGTAACTAACTACTGAGGTTGTCAAATAAATGTAGTTGAGTTCAAAGTGCTTTGTTTAAAATATCTAAATGGAAATACTAAAGTACAAGTACAAGAAAGCCAAAACTATACTTGAATAAATGCACTTACTTACTACCTCTGTTGACCTGGGATCTATTTACAAGCCTTATTTGTATTTTGAGATAACAATGCAGCTCAGACCCATGTATCAAATGTTTTTATCTACAGAACATATTCTAAAACTGATCATGGTAAAACCTGGTCTTGTGATTAGTCCACTTTGTGTTCACTCCACAGCCTGTATCAAGGTTAGTGAGTAAGAGTTTTCATGTGGCCTACTAGTCTGTTTGAACTGACAGGTGGTTTAAATAGTGTAAAAGAACGCAGACCCATTGTAAGACCATATGCTGGTGCAGTGGGCCCTGGGTTCCTTCTGATGCATGACAATGCTAGGCCTCATGTGGCTGGAGTGTGTCAGCAGTTCCTGCATGATGAAGACATTGATGCTATGGGCTGGCCTGCCCGTTCCCCTGGCCTGAATCCAATTGAGCACCTCTGGGACATCAGGTCTCGTTACATCCAGCGACGTCACGTCGCACCACAGAGTGTCTAGGAGTTGACTGATGCCCTGATCCAGGTCTGGGAGGAGATCCCTCAGGAGAACATCCATCGTCTCATCAGGAGCATGCCCAGACGTTGTAGGGGGTGCATACAGACACGTGGAGGCCACACATACTACTGAACCTCATTTTGAATTGTCTTGAGGAATTTCCATAGAAGTTGGATCAGCCTGTGATCTGACTTTTTCACTTTTATTTTGAGTATGATTTTAAATCCAGACCTTCATGGGATAATGATTTTGATTTCCATTGATCATTCTTATATTATCTTGTTCTCAACACATTCCACTATGTAATGAATAAAGATTTTCAACTGGAAGATTTAATTCATCAAGATCTAGGATGTATTGTTAAAGTGTTTATTTTTTTGAGCAGTGTACCTAAACTGTTCATTTTGTTGTGTTAAAGTGTTGCCCTGGCTTCAGTCTTAAACAGAAAACAAACCAAAGCTTTGTTAATAGTGTAAAACATTTAATGAAAAACATAAATAGAAAGATGATCAGTACAACAAAGAAACACAGATTTTCATTTTTCTGATTCTTTTTCATTAACAAACTGAAACAACTTCAACCTTTCATAGACTATAATGACATTTGCTGTATTATAACTCTGCTACATGAGAAATTATTTAAACAGAAAAATCAGAGTACAAAATGATGTCATAGATTGTCTATAGATCTTTTAGTCCTTTATCACAATGGCAGTGTAACTGTAAATAGACATGACATTTGTCTTTTCTTGAAAATAAAATCCACCTCACGGCCCACTGCGTCCTCGATGTAGGGCCACAGATAACCTTGGCATGGTTTATCAGGGAGCTGAGGTGGCTACTAATACCGTCATTTACAGTTATACTTCACCACTTATGATTGGGTAGGATATCTGCCACCTGCTATTCATACCATTTCTAGTCTTCAGTTGGAAATTCCCAGCTGACGGGTTGTAATAACAACCTCCACATGTTTCAGTGATGTAGAAAAAATCAGGGAAGAACACGGACAACACTTTTTTTGTCCAAGTTAAAATGCTACTTCCCGGCAAACAATCACTAAACGTGTGTTTACAGGATGAACAACAGGGTGAAAGTAACACTGTGTGCTCAAGTTTGAGAAGACAGTGAGCTGTTTCAGATGTCTGTATCGTAAACCACAGCTGGAATACTGACTTGAAGGGCTGTTGCATTTTAACAAATAGAAAGCTGGAATTTCCAAATGTCTGACATCTTTGGGAAGCAGCACTATTTGAGGACAGCGATTTTTCATTCTCTTTTTTTTCTACTTGTGATAGTTCCTCTTTGCATGCATTCAGCTGGGGTCCATAGAAGCACCTTTATATAATGTAACATAGCACCATTTTTTCATATAGTTTTCCTTTTATACTGGGACCCGACCATTGGCATGCATACACTCCAAAAACTTTTCTTGATTACCATTTCTAAACGTAGCATTGTTTCAAACGTTACAAGGCAAGTAATGAATATTCATACAGTACTTTACATGTCAAAGATGAACTACTACAGTACACATTAAAGAAAGTGCTAGAGTACAAAACGTCCTTGTTTTTTTTAAGTCTTACTCTACAGGACTATAGGACACACCAATGTATTACATTACATTTATCTAAATATACACCTTTTCACATTTTCATTTTTCACTTCAGTTCATTTTTAAATGATTACCAAACATCAACATCTCTATACTTCCCACTCCAAAACTGAATAGAAGGCAAAATAAAAGCGCAAACATCTTCTTCAGTATGCATACACACACACATCACTCTACCTGCACAAGCACAGATATACATACACTTAGTCAACAGTCCCACGTCTTTACTTCATTGTTGTAGAATTATTATACTCATGATGAATGGAGATATGCCATCCAAATATAAAGCAACAATCCTATAAGAACCAGCTTTCTGTTGACCTGTGGACTTCTTTTAATTTCAAAGACAAAGCAAATGACTCAAAATAAATTGAGATAGTCAAATTCTAAAGGTGTTTTAAGGCGTCAGGGTTGGAAATAGATCTTCGTTTAATAAATTATTTATCAAAGTCCAACATCCTGTAGCTCTTCTCTCTATCTTCCTATTGGCTGTGCGCTGAAAGTTTTATATATATAACCGTATCAACAGTTTGTATTTATTGTATTTATGAATTCAAAGAGACAACCCAAACAACGTTCCCAGTATCAAACTCTCAGTTGCTGCATGGACTTTCCTGAGAGACAAGCCGCTGTGGTCAAACTATGGCTGAGTACACTGCTTCTTGTTGTGCTTCCATTCTCCTGTGATCACTGGGATTCTGACAGAAACATGGACAAGTGCAGTCAGCCATACCTTGGCATAAATGTGGGTAAATTACAGACTGTACAGGTGGATAGAAGAGAAATATCCTTTCCTGATGTTAGAAACAAAAAAGCAAAACTCTTAGCAAGTTTAAGCTTAATTGTCTATGCTTTCAAGAGCTTTCAACCACATCTACTAGGTTGATCTAACATGCATGTGAATGGTCATTTCAACTTGGCATCATGGTATTCACCAGTTTCATAATAGTTGAGACACTGCAGCTGCAATTCCGGATGACAAATCACAGTTAAATTTTAGGTCAACTGTAATTAAATAACCAGATGTTTTGATGCTTGATTTGTAAAATTTCACCACCACTGGAATCCAGTGTTCGTGAAAGTCACAGCAGCTGTTCTTCTCTCTAACATTTTTACAGCCATCTTCTTAGTCCTCAGAGAGGGAAAGCATTAGATTCCCATATTCAAACTGCACACACCTGTTGTCTGAGTGGTTTGGTCACCATGTCTGTATACCATGCAAATGAATGGTAATTCTTTGAGCATAATTTCTCAGTAATTTACAGAAGGCTTTCCTGGAAAAAACTTTGGACTTTGTCCCTAAGTTTGGGTATAATATCCAGCAATTATCCAGACAACCTACACCACTTTGTCTGGAGCTAAAAGCTGAACGTGAGCTCAGCTCAAATGTCACTAATAAGCCCTCACTGCTCAGGAAAACCATATGCGTGCAAATTAAGTAAGAACACGATGTCAAAGATAAACCAGGAAGTAGGTCTGTTAACTGTGATAGATGAGACACTCTAATGGCCCCAGGATCTGTTTATCAAAACTGTTTGACTAAGTAAAGAGTGGCTTTGTCTAGTTGATGTACCACAGAGGTCAGAGGTCACTTCCTAGTGCCTATCTTTGCTTTCTGAACAGCTCTGCTATTTTAGAAGTGTTTTCCATGTTTTATGTTCTATGTGAATGCAGACAAGGAGATTTAGCCACTAAAGTGGACTAATGGTAACAAACACACACTATGATGCTCAGTCATCAGAGATAAAGTTTAACTGCTGTTGATAAATCAATATTCTTGGAAATCAATCTTCAGTCTGATTGTATGATTTACAAAGGGTTAAAAGCAGAGCACCAGTATTCCTCTTTGAGGGCAATAAACATACTTGTATACTGTATATACTAAGATGACATTTAATCTTGTGTTGTTTGTGCCTAGTTAGCCTAAATAAAACTAGCACAAACTAGTTAACACTTGTTATATTTGTTCAAATGTAATCTTCAGATAAACTATGATGTGATGCATCTATGGTGTAAAATTCAAAAAGAATTCCTCACATTACGTTCACCATTCAGCCTTGTTTACCAACAGGACACAATGTCCCCTGTTGGTCTGTTGAGCTTATCAGCTGATTACACACTGAGTGACAGCTTTAATTTGTGTTCATAGCTGAGTAATTGTTAGAAAATGAAATCAATTGCAGGCTTGTTTCACAGAACGCGACTAGAACTGAGATTTTAGCATCTCAGCAGCACATGTGGTGACACTTCTTTAAACTGCAGACTGTCACTTCAGTGAGAAGCAGCTAAAACCTGACATAGGCCATGATGAGCGTTGTGTTTAAGTGCGGCTCATCAGGTTCTAGAAGCAGGGATCCACGATTGTCACTTTACACCAAAGGCTTGGATATAAATGGTCCCTCTCTGGCAACTGATTACAAAGCAGCAGAACAAAAGTGCAGCTTTCATTTAAAGTGCTTTTTGGAATAATATTTGGAATTCAAAAGACAGATGTGTAATATATATTTTAAGCAACATATATTCAAATGTTCAGGAGAATAAATACAATGTCATTAACTTAATATTTAGATATATCTTAGTGCCAAATTCACTGGCCATTAATGTTGAATCAAACCTTATATTTTTAAAATAAATTGTGCTTTACATTACACTTCCTACAATGCTTTTTATAATCTCTGCAGTTTAAATGAAAATAAAACAAGTCACTCAACCATTAAAGAATATAGTCCCTACACTGTACAACACAACACACCAAACCCAACCAGTCCTGTGCTTTTCATGCACCTACAGGCATCACAACAATTGGCTGCCACTTATCCAGATCTTATTACAGTGACAGTTTTTAGCATCTTCTCCTCCTACACTGCATTTCGGCATGTGTGACATTCACGCTGTGTGTTTGAATTGCTTCGGTCCAGACTAGATAGTAGGTTGACTATTCATGGATGTCACAATGGAATATGTGCAGCATACTTTTTAGATGATTAACTCAGATTTTCTCTGTTTTACAGCTAAAAGTGATAAGAACAACAAAGTACAAACAAGTGGAAATAGCTAATTTACAAGTAAGAGACTTTGTGTTTATGGACTGATTTTGCCACGTGACCTGCTATGGTCTGCCAGTAATTAGTCCACTCTTTATTTATGTAGCCCTGTTATTTAAATACTGTTGTGTAAAGCCATCACTGTCCATTGCATCATATCCTATGTGATAAAACAACTATTTTTAATTGTTTAATAATTATTCATGTATGTGTGTGCAATCAGCACAGCCTAACATGGCTCACTGACAGTAGTGATCAGGGAGTGTAGCTGAGGTGAACAAGAGACCGTTCTCCTCTTTGCACATCTTTCAAATCCTGATTGTTAAATTGCAACAGTTTTAAATTAGACCCCTGCTCTTCTTCATTGTGAACACTGCTCAATGTGCAGCAAACTGTCACTGAAGCTCTGGCTAAGACGCAGCACTTCACTATTTTTAAAAAAAAAGAAAACACACAAATAAGACATACTATACTTTAAGACAACTTAGTCACTTCCTTTTCAGCAGATAGTGAGAAAAGCTACGATCCACAGCTCTGAGGGAACAAGCACAGTGGGACAAAGACGGTTTAACAACCTGTTGGAGCAGGACGTTTAGCCCTTTCTATGCTGCCACTCATTTATCTGCCCAGTGTTCCACTGAGCACTGAGGTGTTAACAAATATGGTTTCTACCTCCATCAAAAATCACCTGTAGAGCTGTCCTAAATGGGCTAACAACAACTTTACATGACAGGAGGGAAATGTGTCGATGCATGTCCATAGCACCACATGTTGGTAAAGACATTTCAAAATAAAATAAATAGTTTTCTTCCACATAAAGCAGCGGATTCTAGAGCTCTGATGTATCACACAAAGAAAGAGGTCTTTTTGATGTCCTCTGCGTCATTGTTTCAAGTATTGGCGACAGTTTTAAAGGGTGCTGCATAGAGCTTGGGGAAGCTGACAGACTTCTTCTGTTGCTTTTGTCGAGTGGAGGATCTGTCGATTAATTATGCTAAAGTTTTTAAAACAGTTAATCACAATAGAAATGTGTAACTACAAAAAATGTTTGCAGGTCTTGATGTGATGCTATGCTTTTTCAGCTCTACACATGTTGTAACATCATGTCCCCAAAAACCTACAGCAATATTTACACTGTAAAGTATTAGTACTAAAGCGAACCACTGATCAAACATTGAGAACGCTGGAAACATCAGGACGCAGAGGATTAACAAGCTATGAAACCTAGCAACAGCACAAAATGAACCACTTTCTCCCATGAATCTTTGCATGTAGACTAATAAATTACTATAGCATTTTTAAGATTCAATACATTATCACAAAAGGTAATATTGTGATATTTGAGTATCTACATTTTTTTACTTTCTTAATAGAAACTAAAAGAAATTCTCTCTGTGCATATACATCAAGAGCTCACTTTATCACACTAATCAGCCACAACATTAAAGCCACCTGGTGGTTTTAATGTTGTGGTGGACAAGGCATGGGGAAAAACGATGATGATGATGATGATGATGATGATGCTGGCATCACCGTTCTGTATGTGTCTGTCAGAGTGCCTCTTCTGATTCGTGTCCACCACAACATTACCAGCACCAGCAGATGGTGACACCTGTGCACAATGCACACTGTCCCTGGTACCACAGGCAAATACACACATGCAAACAAACCTCCGTTCAGGAAATGATTGTGGGCCTGGTTGTTATACTCAGCTGAGGCTTCTGTCTCTTCTGCTCCATCTCTCAGCTTAGTCACGAAATAACCCATTGTCTTAGCAAAGTCAGGTGACAAAAGGTTTTAGCACAATATTTCTGCATCTATTTTAGGGAAGCTTAACCTGTGGGGCACGGAATGGTCATCTTTAAACACCTGGGGCATCTTGCTATACTTCAGTTCTAATTTCTTTCACAACTGCAATCATAGGCGAACACCTCTTCTTCGGTCTTCAGCAGTGCAGACACTGGGGGAGTGCACTGCCTCTGTGTAAAACACCTTCATCGAATAACACATCTGCTGAGATGGTCGTACTATGTAAATAATGTATCTATAGCAACACACTTACTCTATCTATGTATGTCCTTTCAGACAGCAGTCCCTGTCTGTTTTGTCTTCTGTTTATTTGGATGGTGAGAAGCAGCGTCTTCTCAGACATTGTTACATGGTAAACTTTTCAGTTCATTTTCAAGTGCTTGAGGCTTCAAAGTAAATAACTCAAATATTAGTACTTGAAAGTGACTCAGCTCAATGACACACAAACACACTCCTGTGTTTGCGGACTAAGTGCCTCTGTTGGAGTCATAGAAAAAAGATGGACTGAACTGGCTGATGATTTTTGTCTGTAAAAATCACTAAAAACCGTTTGGTGCTTTCACAATGACAACAGCACTGTGGCCGTGTGCTGTTTTAGGTAATAGTTAAGTCCAGTCTGAAGGTTTATCACAAAACACAGCACTCTAATACTAATAACTACAACTTCTTCCCTTCAGCTTGATGCACAGGAGGTAAGAGGCAAAACAGCACATGGCTACATTTTACACACTGCAGTGCTTTCTACCTGCTCTCGTCAACTGTATGCGCTCAGCACTGCAGGAAAAACGAGGAACCCTTAATTTGTTTTTGCCACAGTGTTATTGTTGATGTGAAAGCTGAACCTTTGCATGACAACATCTAATGTGTGTGTGCCCAATGTGAAAACAGCAGTTGACATTGTAATGGTTAAGACAGTATAATATAGTTAATATAAGTTCACTGCAGTGGCAGCACACACCAGCAGGATGTGATGCGTGTCCCGACACCTGTGTTCTACGCTAAGCTTGCACTGGCGGCATGTGTCTGTCCATCATACATCGTTCCAGCAAAGCAGCAGTCTCATCACATATCCGTTACTGTACCTCGACTCTGCAGTCGGCCTGATACGTGCTGCAGGGGTCAGTCCACGCAGCTGGTGTGTGTTAGCACTTGCAGTGAGCTCCTGTTTGCAGCTCATTGCTGGCAGGGGATCACCAAGCAAGGAAATTGCACATGTGAAGACTGGATGAGTTCATGCTTGGAGTTAAATTTCTATATATCACTAATAAATTTGATATAATATTGACCTTTTTTATATATATAAAAACTAAACTATACTAAAGGTTACTTGTAGATGTATCTGGTCATCTTTGATTTTCACTTGTAGTTGTGTTTTGTTGTAAAACTCAACCAATATGCTTTTAGGGCTAAATTAAAGTTGTTTCCTACCTTACACCACACTCCTAATACCAATATAATCAATGCTCTAATTTAGGCTGTACTCTTCAGTTTAAAGGGGTGGGTGGGGGTTGGGGACTGTAAAATTCTGCCCAGTGCCCAAATATCCTTGGTGTGGCCCTGGATAAAGGGGTTAAAGTGAATTATATGAATATGAATGGATGACTTCTTGGCAGGTTACATGTAGTTTACCAGCCCTTGGAAGATGGACCACAGCATCTAGTGTAACATTGTAGGACCACTTACAGTACAGCATGGACGGTGTCTGGGGACATTTTCTTCACAAACACAACTTCCAGAATACATGCAAAGCACACACAGCCTACTGCCAAGGTCAGTCCTCCTGCTCGTCGCTGTCCTGTCGAGCGTCTGTCCTCTTCTCTTTGTGACATGAGAAGATTCGTCGCATCTCCTCCTCGTACCTGATGAAATTCTCCCCAAACCGAGCCCAAGCTTTCAGGGGCACTGTGATGGTGTTCCTGTACGGCTGCCGCACTTCGCTAATTTTTAAAAAGATACCGTACCGGTTAGAACCGACGTCAAAGTAAAACCTCTTGTTGTCCACCCGAAAAGACGCAGCCTCTGGAAGCTCGGGGTTGTCGTCGTGGTTTCTGGCTCCGGCTCGGCCGCGTTCGTCGCTCTCTTCGTCACCGTAGTCTTCGATGAGCTGCGACAGCGCGTCTCTGAACTCGATGAGCCCCTGCGCAGGCAGCACTATGGTCTGCTCGATGCCTTGGCCGTAGTAGCCCATAGTGCCGTGTCCTTTGCTGACAGTCTGTCGTATGCGGAGGAACCGGCCTCGCTGGTTCTCTTTCAGGTCCAGGAAGTACTTTCTGTTGTCCCTCTCGATGAATTCGCTCTTGAGCACGCGGTGGGCATGGTCGTCGGACACCGCAGAGCCGGTGGGAGA
>OMLM01007771.1:7223-38322 GCA_900302695.1 Helostoma temminkii | reverse complement strand
GAAGCTTCAGGTGAAAACACTGGTCAGGTGAGAGTTGAGCCATCAGATCTCCTCTGCCACAAGACTAAAAATTGTCAGTTTTGCAAGAGAGCTTAGCAGCTCTTCTGTCGATATATTTCTATGTATATGTATGTATGTATATATATATAAATATGTGCAGGAATTATATGCCAGCCTCAGCTTTTAAATTACTGACAGGTGAAGTGAATAACATTGATCACCTTATTATAATGGCACTTTTCAAAAGGGGACCACCAGAGTGGTTCAGGGAAGAATAGCTGTTGAACTCGCAACTGAGTCATCTGTGCCCAAAGCTCACTGCTGTATACGAGGGGCAAAGACTAGTCCATCTGGTCCAGTTCTACAGAAGACCTATTGTAGCATAAATTGCTGAAAAATACAAAGCTACTATAATCTGTTGGAACAAATCCTGTCACCTAAGAAATGACATTCTTATGCAATTTAACTGAAAACACAATTACATTTTTATAACCTATAATAACCTATTTTGTTAATAAGTTAACCCTACTTTAAGAAGGTGATGGGATGGGTGATGGCACTAAAATACAAGTTCTCCAAATCGCAAACCCAGGTTTATTTCTAGTGTCCTATGTGTGTTGACCCAGACTCAGAAAAATTACATTCCTGTACAACTAAACTGTAATCACAGCTATGCATCTGTTGTAACCTGATTACAATTTCTGTAATGATCACAATGTATATGTTCACAACATAAAGGAATATGATCTCACCGTAAGCTCCACGAGGGCATCCACTTCTCAGGCACACCCTCCCTCATCTGTTTGGAGGACAGAACTACATAAAAGAAGTCTCTCAACAAACAACAGTTTGCAAGAGGGCCATATCCTTGTGATGAAACAGTGTTTGAATGGTGTTGCCTTGTAATAGCAGAGAACTTCTAATACCCACTCACTTCAGTAGATGAAACCTTAGAACTTGATGTAAGGAAAAGCATAAAGAAAGACCTGTAGTACTCATTTAGGTATTTGATGCTTTGTGGTAAGTAGTGAATTACACTGTATTGGACATTTATTTTTTTTGGGATGAAAACATTTTTAACTTTGATCATAATATTCATGATGAGGGGTTCATTTCAACATATGAATGAACACATGAAAATTGTGCTGATTATATACCATAGATACCACTTCTTTTGGTACCAATTTAAGTAACTTTGAAAATGTGGTACTTAAACAAAATACTATAATACAATAAAATACAAATAATGTACAAAATACAATATTTAAACTATGGTAAATTTGTAAGAGTTTTTGGTACTGGTACAGTGTCTATTTCAACCCAAAGCTCTGGATAGAAAGTGTACATTGATTGCAGTTCCAGAACTGGCCCATTGGTATGAATTATTGGTCTTTGCTTGTGAATATCACCGCAATATGGTTAACACAAATAACATCAGATTCTGTGTCAAACCTCAGCATCATCCACGGCACCTCTGATGTGCTGTTGCAGAAATCTGAAGCTCTGGTCCTCAGCTTGTGTTGTAGCACTTGCAGTCAAAACGTCAACAACGATTGATTTCCACTCATCTTCCTGGCAGTTTTGAGATAGTGATGGAACTCTTAGCTCTTTCCCTTCAATTGTGTGGGCCCAATTCCTCCAATAATGTTGCATAGATATCTCTTGATACACCATCTGCATCAGCGCATTGTTCATTTACGTAACTGTATTTCATTGCTATTTTGTAAAAATCTCAGGAGAAGAAGGCTGAGCCTGAGCCATAGTGATGAAGGGAGGACAGTGGCCAGCTTCACTGTAAGAAAACATGTGTAAGAGAAGTCTTTATGAAATAACACAGTACCTTGTTATAATCTAAAACTACCGTATCCCATTGTGACGTGAAAAGATCTCGTAAAAACAAGAAAAAAATTTTTGTTATGACTTCCACTTCCATTAAAAACAAACTGATCAGGAGGACTGGCTCTGTTCTGGGGGTGGAGCTGGACCCTCTACATGTTGTAGCTGAGAGGAAGATACTGTCCAAACTCCTCTCAATCCTGGAAAATTCCTCCCACCCACTACACAGTGTGCTGGCTGGGCAGAGGAGCATGTTCAGCCAGAGACTGATCAACATCAAGTGCTTCACAGAGTGCCACAGGAGATCTTTTCTGCTGGTGGCCATCAAACTGTACAACACGTATCCCCTCTGTAAAGAGGTGGGGAACTGAACTGACTATCATCAGTATCATTTTTTATCATTATGCTATCATGGTCTATTGTTATTGACCCATTTCATTTATCGTTGATACTCTATATATACTGTATTTTGTGGTGGTGTGGATCTTTTCTAAAAGTGGTTCTTTCCTTCGGTCTTTGAGAACAACTCCCTCTGGGAATAATAAAGTGTTTTCAATTGTGAAATCTTGAATCTTATTCCTTCTAACATTAGTTCTTTTAGACACACATCTGCATACTTCAGAGATGATATTTAACCTTATATGAAGTGTGTGGTAAAATCACAAGCATTTTCAATGATAGCCTAGAGGCTGATAAGCCCAGTTCTTTGTCTTATTCTGTAATCACAGTTGTCTTAGCTTTTTTTCTAGCTTTATCAGTTGGTATATGATTAAACTTCAAGTTAGAGCCATTACTCACTACATTGTGGCATCTAGCAACACAGTAAGATGACATCTTTAGTTGGTGATGTATTTACAGGCATCTATTGTCTGCCCACAGTGGTTCATCGTTGAGTGTAATGGTCGGGAAATCCAGTCCCACTGGTCAACCTTAACTTTTTCAAATAACACTTGCAGTCCTAGAGAGTGAATGGCGATATACTGTATGTTCAGAAAAAAATTGTATTTTATTTAGACATTGCTTAAATACATGCCAACAAAATTTGGTAGCCACTGTTGTCAGATGAGGAGCTTATTTTGCTATGCCGTGCCCACCAAAAAAAACAACACAATGTTTTCTAAGTGTGAAGGGGTCTATAAGTATTGAAGTCCAAAATGTTGTAAATGAAATAAACAAGACATTATAAAATAAATAACTGCACAAATAAATGTGAATATGTGAATATGTGATTGGCTGCTCCTTTACTCAGACATAAGCAATAGCACATGAAGTATCGAGTATCAAGTCTTTGTGGTCTGGGTACATTTACAAATCTGTGTGCACTTATGTTCCCTACAATACGTATATATTTTTCGGATTGCAGTTTGTCTTTTAAAGATGTGAAAATTATATCTTACTTCAAAAACATTACTTGTGCAGCTTTATTTACAGGTTTTTAAAGGAGGTATCAGCAGTTATTTTGATGAACAAATGTGTCTGAGTCGTTTATTTTTCTTTTTTTTTTCCTTCCAAAAGATGACAGCATACTGTATGTCTGCATGATTCAGTCTTTTTTGTAAAAAGTCTGGGTAACTGAACTGTGAAACTGAAAAACACAACTTCTTATGTTTGATGTTTCACCAAACATGTAATTTCTCTTCAAGTGAAGCCATATTGTTATTTCTGTTCGCATTGATTCTTCTGTGATTTTTCAGGATTGTGAGTATTTGCTATGCATGTATGTATGGCTGTGCATGCACACCACTATAGCCAAGGCTTAAATCAAACCAATCAAACTCAACACTCTATTATAAACCTCAGAAATCTCTATTATTCCAGAAGATTATGAGGACATGTGTCAAAGACTGGGATAGCAATTGACAACAGCCTCTCTCTTTCTCTCTCTCTCCCCATTTAGGCCGACAGCATGCCATTATCTTAGCTGTGATTCTAGAGAGCACACTAGATAGACAATAATTACCTACTGAGGGACCAACAGGAAACTGACATGATGAGAATTTTGCACTTAAGGGGTCATTAATGACAAGTCACATTTCTGTGCACAGACAAGACCCAGAGAATGTGTGCTACCACGTTGTTTTGTTAAAATACAGCAGAGAACACATCTGGACATCTGTACATGTCTGGGCATCAAGGACAAAAAAAAAGACGATGTTAAGTAGGTTTATCTTTCGCAAACATTGGTGCATTTAGTAAAATTTTTAGTGACCTGTAAAGAGGTCCTCAGGTCCCAGTGAAATTAAATAATATTACAAAATAAAGTCACCTTCAAACTATAATGAAAATATCAAAACGTTTTATACAAAAATTGGCTGACTGATATCATTCATTTGTTCTCGTTCTTCATTTGTTTATTTCATTTACTAACTTTGACTGTAGTATTAAATTGTCATTTAAACTATTTTGTTTGCTCTGTGGAACATCATGAGAACCTGCCTAACAAACAAAGACATTCAGTAATTCCCTTCAGCCATGCAGACAGCAATAACCATAATACACAGAGAAGGAAGACGAGACTGCCAAGCAGAGACATTTTAGAGGAATACCTTTCTCCCAGTAGCTTGCTGCATGCATCCCTGACCAGGCAGGCATAATAAAAACAACACACACGGCTCTAGGAGCTAATTATGCTGGTGCTGTTAATCTGTCTGGCTTCCTGCCTGTGTTGGATTGTCTTGTTTGCTGCAACTTGCACTGTCTGCCCTTTGGCTTGGCCTTTGCATTGATCTGACTCATAAAAGGAAAAAAAGAAAAGCATTTGAGAATGAGAGAGAGTTAGAAAATAATAGGAAGTTTCAATATGTTTATGTTTTTTAATTAAAAATGTTTTTACTGCATTTTACTCAGTGACTTTTTGTCATGATTTTTTATGTCATCAGAATATCACTCATTTCCACCAAATTCATTCTATAAAACTTGCTTTTGGTGGTTAAAATTGTGAAAACAGAAAGCTAGTTCGGAGTTTCAGAACTTAATGATGCTTCCTCAACTACTTCAGTGTGTCAGTGATGCTCAAGATACCTCTTTGCGTCTGTAGGAAACACACAGGGAGGTGAATCGACTACAGCATTAATGTCACGTCAATATGACATGCTTGAAGCAATGAAGTTATTGAACCAAAAGTCTGCGTAGGGGTGGTTGGATAGTTCAACAAGATGCAGATCTTTTTTCACAGGAGACAGCTGTTTGAGTGCAAGGTGAAATGTTGTGTAAGAAGTGAAAATAGTTTTTTCATGTTTTTACTGTATGTATGTATGTATATACATTTATGAAATATGAAAGTTCAGAGTCTCAGAATTTCTGCAAAGTCTGTCAGAAAAGTCCATACAGCTGACTACTGAACCTGTTCATTGTTTTTTTTAATTAATACATAATGAACAAATAGCAATAATAATTTCCTGATGTCCTGGACAATTACAAATATTTACAGTACAGTAAAATACTCAGCTATGTATTCAATTATTTATGCTTTTGACTCATCCTGTGTATTAAAACATGTAGACAGATTGTGCCTCAGAGAGTTAAAGCACTGGGCAGAAATGTGTGGTGCTTTGTGTCCAGGCACTGGACCATAATTTCAGGTTATGTGAGTAATGATAGCAAGAACATGCTTACTTCTTGTCTAGGCAAGCAGGCAGGGATAACAGGAGACAAAACTAGAGTCTGTTCGGAAACAACATTCAGAAACGAGCAACTAATCTAAAAGGGTTAAACTTCGAGTATGTATATGGAGAAGTGATAAGACAATATTTAGTTCTTGATTAGATAGAGGAAAAGAACTGTTTTAGTAGCAGTTGTTCAACTGGCTACCTCTGAACGTGCCCAGCAGGTATCTGGTGTCTCAGCTTGATAGATGGTAGAGTTGTTCATCTTATTTGCATAAAAATATAATAACGATGAAAAACAAATGTTTACATGAAAGTAGCATATTATTGAGTCCATTGATTTTCTACTCTTCAATATAAATGTGGGGAAAAGGTTCAGTTCACAAAGACTCCACTATCTTGTTTTAAATAGTTTTTTAAACTCTTTTCAGGTTTCCTCCTTGTCATCCTAGATTGGTGACAAACAACTCTCCTCTCCAGATTACTGTCTCCTTAACAGATAAATAGGCAGAGGAAATAAACCTGAAGAAGTTCATTGTCATATTCACGCCTACTCACATATGCTCACACATACTCATATTGTGCCCACACACACTTAAAGATACACATTCAGGTGTGTGTAGAGACTCAGGAAAGTTGGCATACACAACACAGTCATAACAGCAACACTAATACACATTCATCCTAACCTTGCACACATTGAACGCATTTACCTTACATTAGCTTACATCCAATTATCACCAGAAGACAGGCCAATGTAAAAGTATACCTTGCGGTAACAATTACAGTGTAACAGCATGGAAGAAAAATCTATTTTCTCCACATGATCAATTCTTTTTTCATTATATCCTCAAGCTACTGTAGCAGTTTACCCTCACACACATACACACTGTGACTATGGATCTCTTGTATTCTAATTAGTTTCCATGAAATGTTTGCATCTGCTATGTGTGTTTTCATTGATTTATACAATGTGTTATACTGTATACAAGCACTTAATTCTCCCTTCCTTAAAACCTACCAGGAACTATCATGTTACTCTCAGTAGAGCTGTTAGAGCATGGATAGGGCTTGCAAAATGGCTAAAACAAACTCTATTGTCCTTATCCTATATAAAAATGATTAGCTATTTCTGTTATATTAGAAATACTGTAAGTAGACTCCTGAATTTTTTCTTTTTTTAGCATATTACTGACTTATTGTGCTTTGGCTGGGCGGAACACACAACCTAAGGGTTATTTCAAGAGGTCTCTAATATACGTTAACTTTTTGTCATAATTAATTCTTTTCATATGATTATAATGTAAGGTTTATATAAATACTGTATTGTTCCACAACTGAGTTATACAGTGTGTAATCAGTATCCTCAAGGATCATTTTCAGTTCACAGTTTCTCATCCTGACTGAATTCTGGCTGATGTATTATGCAAGGACTTGCCTCGTTACCTTGTGAGTTTGCTTAGTGAATTTGTAATTATATTTGCCAGTAAAAAAGACATCTTTTGAGTGGGATGACATTTTTTAATGTAATATTTTTGTTTCATTGTTGTATTTTGCTTAGAAGCCAACTAAGCACAAATACTGTAGACTTATGGTACAGGATTAACTGCTGCTGGATTGGGTGTTGTAGCAATTAAAACTGCTGCTTGTGCTCTCTGTTTTTGTTTTGTTGTTTTTCCACTTCAAAAAATCCATCACATGCAGAAATCCTGTGAGGAAACATTGAATTTCCTTTGCCACAGCTTGTGTAAAACTGATGCAATCTTGTAATATTTTATCTGAGAAAATAAACAAACGGTTCTTCCTTGTTAGTGTCTTGGGATATCTTTGAACGTCCGTCAAAAGTGCTGAAATCCATTAATAAATGAGTATGTCATTTTATATTCCGTTATGCAGTTACTTCCTTCACAGTGGTGTGCTTTGAACAGTCATATCTTCAAATATGTAAAGCACATTATCTATTGAATAAACTATATTCATATAAATTAAGCTTGTCTGTTGGTTGTATGTAGTGCCTGTATTACCCCTTTGCGACTCAATGCTCTAGGCTGCATTGCTTTGACTATTTGCTTCAGCGTGGGGTTAATGGCTAATGTGCTGATTAATGGTGGATGCTAGAAGGTTAAGGCATATTAGCTTTCTACTGTGACTGGAATATCACGTGTTTGTTGATATAGTGCTCTGTAAGAGTTGTTCATTTAGGCTGTTTAATCATGGGGGGCATGCTATACTGGCTGATTTCCAAACACAGTGCATTTTTCTGTATTTATTAAATGTGTGTGATGCCCATTAAAGTGTATAGTCTTTCTATTAGAGAAAGATAATTGAGTAATTCAGATATAAAGAAAAAACATATTTGCATTTAACATTATCAGGGGAATCTGCAAGACAAATTCTGAATTAACTCATATTTCCATGAAAACCTGATTTATATTTGACTCCTGTTAAGTGCAAGTTCCTATCATGAGATAAATAAGTGTCATGATCTATGTCTTGGTTTTATTTAATTTCAGTTTCTGCTCTAGACTTCTTTCTTCTTCTTTCTTTCTTTCTTTCTTTAAATTGAGCTGGACGTAAATTGAGCTGGACGAACTCACTCACACACACTTCTGATGCTGTTTATAATGTTTACATGCTGTTTCTTTGCACAAAATCACTTTCAACTTGCTGTTTTTGCACAAAGTTGTACATTTCAGTTACTGGTCGCTGCTGTTTTGTGTTTTGTTTATTCTGTCTGCACTTTTATTGTTCTAGCACTGTTTGCACTATGTTGCACAGGATGCACTTTATGTGGCTAGGACAACTTAGCAGTCCTCAGCTCTATGTTCTGTCTTGTCACTGTCCTATGTAGCACCATGGTTCTGGAGAAACGTCTCATTTCACTATATACTGCGTCAGCTACATGTGGTTGGAATGACAATAAAGCTTCTTGAACTTGAACTTGAACTCCTGTTCATTTACACTTTCAGATCCATCTGGCCACATCCCCTTAGTCATGTTCCTGACACACATGCACACTCTCGCTCTCTGTTACTGATCCTAAACCTGAACCTGAACTGAACCTTGCCTAACCCTGTCGATTCTGTAAGTCTTCCCGATCTGTTGCCTGACCTGTATCATGCTCACTGGACTAAGACTGTGGATTTGGGATTTGTTGAAATTCTATTCTGAACTTTCTGGCTTCAGGCCTGTTTATTTTCATCTCATTCTCTTGTCTCTCTGACCGGACCCTCATAACCTCTCCATATAACCTGCAATTCCCCAACTGCAATAGCTACCACTCACCTGACAACTGGCATACTCTCCATCATTTGTATTCACTTTACTTAGGACACAAACCTGACATGGGGGTTGTTTAAGAAGCACACACTGCAAAAATACATCTACCTCATCAGTAGTTTGATAAGAAGCATTGCATGATTATGGCATATTTTTTGTCCTTGAAATGTTTATCTTACTCTTGTCATGATGCAAGACAGTAATTGGATACACAGAGGACATTTCAGAAGACTGCAAATTAATTACCTGGGGACAATACCAGTTCAGACACCCAACAATGATAATATACCACTTGTCTGTACAATAAAACTGCATTTCATTATTTCCTCTATTTCCATGTTCCTTAGCACTACATCCCGACCTCTTCCAATTTCTTGTTTTTCTTATTCTGTTTATATGCCACGAAATCACATATTTTTAATGTTGCACAATTCTTCCTGTTTCGCACGGAACTCATCAATCATCTAGAAGTGACGCTGCCTCCCAGTGCAAAACTCAGTGAAACAGCCTGAGGAAATTAAAATGACCCTGGCATGTCAGATTCAACTTGTGTTACTGGAGAAAACTAGCGAGGCATAATTTACCAGTCTGAATGAAGACCTTGACTGGAACACAAAATAATTATTTCTTAAGTTATGTTAGATTAATTACACTGTGAATTGTATCTACCTAATACCATATACAATTTTGAAGTGAGGTATTTTGTATAGCTAGATCCCAACATAGAAGATGTTGGGATCATCAAGGGGTTAAGTCAAGGTAAAATCTCTTGCAAGAATGCAGAAATATTCTCCTAGTGGATTCTAGAAGAAATGATCAAGTAAACAATGATGTGCAAGAAATTAATGAAGGAATATTTTTATTTAAGGAAGCTGGTTTGTTCTTTGATTTCCTGTCAAGCTCCCAACAGGAGTTGTTCCATAATGGGCTGCTGGTGATGCGGGCAGCAGTGTACATTTTCTCCTCAGGCAATAGAAACAAGTTCAAATGAAGAGGTGACGCTTCTTCATTCGAGAGTCTACAGTATCTTTCTGACACAAATTCTAACACAATTGTAAAAGCATGATGTAGGTAGCAGCTCATCCTGCCTCTTATCCACCTGCATAATTCAAGAAATCGGAGTGATGCATAGTTTGAGATTCATCTATACACTGCACAAACATTCCTGCATAAATTTGTAATAACCCCAAGACTGACTTCACTTTTATGCCTCTTCTCTGTCCCATTCCATTTCCATTACATACACATTGTCTTGCTCTGCCATTTTTTATCTGTTCTTCTCTCTCTGTCTCTCTTTCCGTCACTGACACACACACACACACACACACACACACACCGCCCCCAAGTTCCAAAGGTGTGAAATCTTCAGCCGAGGTGAGAATTGAATGCTCACACTGTCACACACACACACACACACACACAGAGTACACACACAAAAAGGCAAGTATGGTCTCAAGTTTGATTTATAACAAGAGTCCTCATTAATAATTGATGCAAGATTCTATTACCTATTCATACATCACTATTCATCCATCGTGGATGCTCACTCTGATTACAACTCCCCTTATTAGCCTTTGAGACACCCAATAATCAGTAGACATACTATCATATTCACACACAACACCTCTTCTCTTTGATAAATGATGAAATACTGGAGAGGCAAGATTAGAACAGGCAGAGCATCTTACTAAGCAGTGATCGGCTCTGCTCCTGACATTAATTACTGTAGCACAGGCTAGTCAGGGCTTGAATTTCAGTGCAGCATTGCAGGAACTGTGCATCATTTTAATGATTCCCGCAAATCTAGTGCTTCTAATGCAGGACAACACGACAGAGAATGTACGACACACAGTCAACCCTATGGTGAAACTGGAGGAAATTACTGAACTTAGAGGAGAGAAACACTAAAATTTTGATTCCATCACGCAAGTATTGATCCAATACCAATACTAACTTCGATACTATTGATATTTGGATCAATCCACTTGGCCCTAGTGAGGAGGAAACAAAGGGGCTTCTCAAAACAGCTTACTTTATAGCACAAATGAACTGCCTGATTCAAAATTTGGCCATCTGGTCAAATTCAGGAAAAAGATGGAACGTCCTTCTTTCAAAAAGTTGAAAACAGACACATAAAGTTATGAAACTGTTCTAATGAGAAAGGTCTGTCATCTGAGCTAGCAAGGGACAGTAAAATAACGAAGCATAGTGATGAGATGAACACTAGGAGAAAAGGAGAAAACACAATGGTTCAGAGGATTCCTTAAGTTGAAGGAGAGCAATGAAACAATATTCCCAATTTGCATATCTCAAAAAAAAAAATCCATTCATTAATTTGGAAAAATTAAATAAAATATTTTCTTACCCACATGCCCTTGAAGGTTGTTTGTTTGTCAAACAAAGTTGCTAGGTCATCTATTCCTGCAGCTCATTAGGCCAGTCCCAAAGTCCTTGTTAGGGTGAGGATGGGGAAGATGAATGATTCAGAAAACAGAGTACTTCTCCTTACAAGACAGATGTTCAGTTCAAGTTTGAAGTTTGACTTTCACAGAAGGATTACATGAGCTGGAGGAGTTTTCTCTAGTATCCACTCTGACATGATTATGATTCAGAAGATTAATGAGGGCCGGAAACTTACTAATTTGAGCCCATGGCTAGCCTTGAGACCTCTGGACCTGAAGCCTTGCCAATTTGGAAGTCCAGAAAGGTCCAGAAGTGCCAGGAAATGGCAGACAGCTGTTGTTGGTTTTCTTTAATTTAACAAAGAAATCTACAGTAATAATAATTAACATTTTCCAACCAGCTTACTATCATGTGCTATTTGCCTCCCTGTAAAATATGAGCATTGACAACAAAGCAATCTTAATATTCAAGTTTTGTTGTCATCATCAACATCATGACACACAAGACAGATCTCAGAATTTAGCATAGGTGAATTTTGTTGTAAAAATCTCGTTTCCTAAACCTGATCAAGTTGTTTTTGTGCCTAAACCTAACCAAATCATGATGGTTTCACAGCTGTAACCATGCCATTGTTCCATGTTGACAACATTACAGTTCACTTTGTGATAGATCAGTCAGATGGGACATATTTCTGTTAAGAAGATGACAAAGGTCCAGTGAGCTTGGCCTGCAGGTTCTATTTAATGGTAGAAGCAAAATACATATGTTGCCTTTTGGATAATTTCCTAAGTATCATATAAATTAAGGTTGGAGTGTCTCCTTGACAGGTTGTAAATTTATTGGATCTAGTGTTCACGCCTACAGGCAGTTGCTGATTTGGCCAACTTGAATTTTCTCACTATTAAATGAAAACTGGGGCATTCTGAGAAAACCCATGCAGACACAGAGAGAACATGTGAAGACTACATAGATGATCTTGTTTAATGAGTCCATGATCCTCTCCAGTCCTAATCCTTCTAATGTAGGTTGGTATCATTTGGAGTTCATATGAACAGTATCAAGATTGAATAAGGATTAGGGTATATGCTGAGAAAATTCTTATCTACTGTAATTTAAACCCCACCGATGTAATATTATATGCAGAATTTTGGACTTTTAGTCAAATGAAGGTTTCTCTGTACATATGTAATTTTTTTATGTGTGTTTGTGTAAAGTAAAATTTTTAACATTCAGTGTGTTTACATGCACTTTAGTAACCATGTTGCAGGCTCTCTGGAGTGAACTGATTTTATGTAAATAGGAAACATGATCGAGGTGGGGGATTAGAGAAACCTGATTTCCCGAGGTAGATTTCTCCCTTATCCCAGCATGTAAACGCGTAATCAGCTTTTTACAAGAACACATGTGCATAACAAAGGCTGCACACACCTCTCTATTACTGTCAGCTGAGAGGCTGTATGAATGGGGAAAAAGCTTGACACAGAGAACGATAGTGCCTCGTTTTTAAATCAGGTCTGTCTAAAGGCCAACTTAAACCGAAGACAACACAAAGCTCCTCGCAGACGTCTAAATAAGTAACTTTTCCCAGTTCTGTCTTTAATTGTGCTGTGAAATTGGGCGCTGGTCTGAGCTCTGAGCACTGAGTTCCCCCGACATGACACATTGAAAAGAAAAAAAAAAATCGGTGGTCCCGTGCAACTGGTTTCGCAGAGTAACCTGATTACTTTAGTGCGCGTAAACACAGTCAATGACAGCTGGGATTGGTTCCAGCACTCTGGTGACTAAGGGGACAAAAGGGTATGATAATGGCTGGATGGTTGAGGGTCATTTTCACTCTGTAACCAATGTTGTTGCTTCTCTCTTCTCCTTGGCAAGTTTTGAATCCAGGATCATGGGCATTTGAACTTGGCTCACCTTTGTACTACCTGCAAAAAAAGCCCACTCGCTTCCTGCAGAACAAGGTGTTGTGAAACTGTTCCAGCCTTTTTCTAATGTGTATGTCTCAGTGTATTATTCTGACACCTGCTTTAGTAAATTTTATTAGATGCTTACTTGTTACTGATTCGTTTACTTGTTACTGATTCGTATTAATTTTGAGTGATATTTCATGCCATTTTAGTCCTTTTTGATCTAATTGATCTCCTTCCTACTATCCTGAGGGACAATATGACGTCTGATCTACTAAATGGCAACTATGACCATTTGTCACAGCTCTAATAATTAACAAATTGTCTTTATTTTTCATGATGGTAAAAATGTTAACATCAACAATTAAACAGAATTGAACAGTTGAAGAAGTGATGCTATCAAGTCTTTCTAACTTCCTGTGCAGATAATATGATTGTGTAATAAATTTTACTGCCGGAGTTTAAAACACTATTAAATTTACTATCGTAATAGGGTCATTGTCTCATTGTCAGGTTTCCATTATCTGCAGCGTTAAATGATTATATCTTTCCTATTGTTTCATTTCCATAAGACAACCTACCTTGACTTTCAGTTTTTGCACTTCTTGAACTGCAGAGTCAAAAAGCCAAGGTCTCAGTAGTCAGCATAGATATCATATGACTTTATTAAACACAGTTAGGCCTTTTGGCATTGTCTCATTTTGCTCAAGGTTGTAATATATTACCCCTGTTGTGCATCACATCCTAATCTTCTTATATTCAAAACTCAAACATTCTTAGTGTCAGTAAGGAAGAAATAGATATAAAATGTTTATTGCATAAGGAGTAGAGAAAACATTGTGCTCACTAAAAGGCACAATTTGTATTTTTTGTTGGTTTGTTTATGTTGTCTTTTGTCTTTATATTCATATGTAAATACAGCTTAATTTACTGTGGTTCCTCCAAACCCGGAACAACATCCATAACAAACATTTTGTTAATAACTGTACTGTAGTAAATTCTTTTGGCATTCGGGGCAACAAAAGCTGTAAGATAAAGGTGAATAATAAAAAATAATCTATAAACACGCAGTCAATTTTATGATCCTGATTGTATTTTTTTTTTCACTCAAAACCATGAAAAAATAATCAGCAGAACCAGACAAAATGCACACTTCAATCATTAGCCTTAGGAATCCAAAATGATGCTCAAATACTTTAGTTCAGCAGGTTTCTCCTGGATGGATTTTTAGTTGCTTTGTAACATATAGGTGATATTATATTCAGGTCCATGTTGTCGTCTTGTTGACCACTTTCAAAACACACTCAGCTTTGTCTGCAGAGCTGCAGGCTGCTGTAGCAACATGAATCTATAGTATATACACATAAATGATGATTTCACAGTAGAATTGCATGAGTTAGAATCTGCCGTTTCACAGATACAGTTTAGAGTCAGACGCTCTAGCTGCCAGTGCTGACACGTGGCTAGCAGCCTTTTTTAAGAACTTATCTGCACGAAAAGGTCTGTGAGCTTTTTATTAAAGAGTTTAAAATTTGTTTAAACTAAGCTGACAGAGGTCGCTGACCTGCGGTGCTAGTACAAGACAGAAAAGTCATAATTTCATTTTGCTTTCAAAAGATAATAAAATGATCACAGAATATTTATGTAATGTGTTAACGCTCATAATGCAGGAGTTATAAGGAGCATATCTTCATAACTTCCATGAACAGAGGATAGATAAAATAGATGGTATAAACCTACAAATTAAGATGTGAGATGTTAGTTCAAAGGTAAAGTAGGACAGAATAACAGGAAAAAAAGGAAAAGAACAGCACAGAGAGTCTGATATAAACTGGGAGAGAAAAGATTGAGGCAGTGAAGAACTAAGCTGTCAGATCAGCTCTGAAGGGAGCAAAAAGATGAGGGCAGTGTATGAGATGAAAAAGGAAGGGCTGGAGGAACACTAATGGAGATGACATACAGAGGTCAGAGTGGTGTAGACGCACACATGTAGGACAAAAACAGAGAGATACCAAAAAGAACAACAGGAGGATGACAAGCAAGATGGGGCAGAGACAACAAAGTGTAGACTAACGTTTGAAGGAAAAAACAATGGCAGACTGAAACTTAGAGACAGACAGTCATAAAAGCAACAAGTCAGATCAAATGAGACGGTAGGAGACATAAAGAAGGAAGTGGCAGAAGTTTGAAAAGAAAATCCAGAGAATTCAAAAAGAGAAATTTTTGAAAGCTGTAAAAAATATATATTATATAAATTTATATATATAATTGAATATACTGCTTCTGTCAATAAATCTAAAGCGTCTAAAACAAAAAAATAAATAAAATAAAAATAACTTAATTAGTCTGTACATACACTGTATGTTCAATATTTGTTGCTAAAGTCTGTAGGAAGTTGCCAAATGTTTAAATGACAGATTTTACAGAGTTTAGTTGCTTACGACCACAAATCTAAAACATCTAAGACCAAGCCAATAAATATTTAAGATATGTATAAAATAACTTTACATGTTTTTAAGAAAAATGTCACATTTTAGCCTTAAAGCATATGGCATCTCTGCCATCGCCACTATATGCCCAACTTCTCTGTTACAGCACTATGTGACTTTGGAACTCTCTCCTGGAGATCTCTCATGAGAACCTCAACCATAGCTAGCTCGGCACAACATGGCAAAGGGAACAGACAACACCAGCAAAGGAAGCATATTTTTTGTCCTATACAATATAATAAAGTTATGCCTTGAAGTAAATATACACGCTCTAAAAAATCTACTCCCATGCACCAAAGTTTCCACAGTCACTCCATACATATCAGCAAAGCAGAAAACACAGTAAAGCATCCTTTAGAGGGATGAGTGCATATAAGTGAGATAAATAAAGAGGCAAAAATAGAGGTGAAAGTGTTTGACCTCAGAGAGAAGATCTGACAGCTTCTGTGGACAAGCTAATTTACACAAACATCCACACATAGTTATCCTGACCTTATGCTTGCACACATTCTCATTTCTGCAAAGTATCATCCATCTGAATACTGAGCCCCACATAGATGCACCCTCTCTTACTCGCAAACACACTCTGGTAAACATCATTGCCTACTTACTGCTTCCATCAGATTTTAACTCCTTAGAGGTGACACAAACAAGCATGTGCATCTTTTTTTTAAAAAATCTTATCTGCGATTCAAACAATCCTCTACAGCTCTGGACTTCTCAGCTGCTTATATCTGATATATTTTTTTATGTTGTACTCTGAGTAAAATATGGCTTTATGAGCATTTTGTTTTTGCATAGATTACAAAGAATGTCCCACCTTTTCTTGTAATTGAGGTTGTACATGTGACATGTCATTTCTGTTTTTGTTTTACAAAATAGAAATTGTGCATGATTTACTTGATGTAAAGGAAGGTGCTCTCTTTCATGCTGATGATGGATGGATGGATGGATGGATGGATGGATGCATGAATTTAATATTCAATCCTATTCCATCCAGAATAACCTACTTGTTGCTTTGGGTCCAGTCACTTTCCCTGGGATCATATCCATGCATGAGGCTGTACAGTATGTCTACCGTGATCATGCTCCCACTTGGGGGTGGCAAAATCAGACATATTCATATGCTCCTGTGGTGTCAAAAACGTTGGAAAGTAGGACCAAGTCAGTCAAAAGTTTCTTCCCCCACTTGTAATAAAACTTCTTCTGAAAACACTCAAAACTACAGCAAGCAGCAGAAATCATGGTGAAAAATGGTTTATTCACTGACAAGCAGATACAGTAAACCAAGTCATCTCCAGAGTAAAATGACTCACTCTCTATGGCTTAAACAAAATCTCTTATACTGATTCTGGGATGGCCTCCTCTCCTCCTTGCGAAATAGACGCTCATGTGGGGCCTACATCCACATGTCACTCTGTGATGGGGATATCCACGCGCCATGGATGTACCACAGACATAGCCCACATCTTAACCACAAACAGGGTGAATATACTGATGCACAAACAAGTGCACTATGCTGCAACACTGTCTGAAAGCTTCCTCTGCAATGTTTTAATGCTTATTTCTTCTTAATACTTTTATGTCTTTCAAAACTTATGATATTTAATGTAAGTGACATGAAAACCAGCTGACCACAGCTTCTTTTTCTTCTGTGAAGGATAAAAAGGCTAAACTTCTAAGAGCTCTTTTTCAAGCCTAGTGGGGCTTGAATGTTTGATTCCAAAAAACCTGAAAAAGGTTTTAGGTTAGGGCTCACTTATGAATCTTCATGGTTGCAGCAGAAAGTGATGAAGGATTCCCGCTGGCCTTGAAATCAAATAAAAGAAAAGTTTGGATTTAGTCATTTTTGTCATCCTTTCTACTTTAGAACACTGCTACATTGCTACATTTATATTAAAATGTAAATGTAAAAAGTTCTGAAGCTGCTTACACTCACATTTGAGTCGACTGGTACTTAGTATTGCTCTTTTAATGTACTTGAGAATAACTTATTTAAAGCATATTAATAACCAAGTAGAATGTACATGGCACCAGAAATGAAAATTGCATTGACAAATTCATTAATAAATAATAATTTGTCTATTCACAAATACAGTTATTTCAGCACAAAGGAGTTATATTGAATATATGTGCAGCAATACATAAACATTAATATCCAACCATTTGATGTAAAAACTTTTTCTACTCTGCAATGGGGCTGTAAGTGTGTTATTTTAACTTTCTTGTTCATAAAAAACACTTGGTAATAACTTTCTCCTGAGAAAAGGTATTAATGACAGCAAAACACGATATCAGTTCACTTACTGACTAAGACAGCCAAAGAAACAACAGGTCAGATCAAATAAGATGATGAGACATACGTTAAAAAGGAAGAAGGAAGGAAGAGTCAGAAGTCTGAAAAGAGAATCAAGAAAAGTAAACCATTCCAAAAAGATTAAATGAAAGCCATACATAATTTGAATTAGTTTCTTATGTTAATAATTGTATAAATTAACCTAAGATACAAGGAGTCTACTGTTTGTTCAATACTTTGACCCGCGCTGGAAAAAGTTTGCTAAATAATTAATTGACAGAGCTTACATGATGTTGTGATGATGCTTTTTAATACAGAGACGAAAGACATAGTTGTTCAGGTTCCTTTAATGCTTCAGTATACACAGAGTACTGTGCAATACTGTGTAAACAAAGCCACTTGGTAGGGATTAGGCATATATAAATCTGGGTTACGCACTAAATAAAAATAGCAAGGCTTACTAAAGATGTTAGATGTTTTCTGCTTACTCTCGTACTTTATATCAGGACTATACAGTAAGTGTATTGTTACAACTTTCTTGTCCATTAAAAACACACAGCAAAACTTTATTTTGTTTCTATTAACTTTTATTTATGTCAAGGTTGTTACTGAAAAACCTGATCTTGGTGCACTTACTGACTTAATGAATAATTATTGTTTATATATGTATGTATGTGGAAGGATCCTGGAATAGTGGTGTGAGATGTGCAATAATCATGTTCAAGCATATGATTGATTAGATTATCCATAAGCCTTGGATCACATGTACTATGTGAGACATCTTAAAAATCTGAACATTAACCAAATTGCCACTCAGTAACGTTTGAACTATGGCATGTAGGATGCAAGTTTCACTTCCAAACAACCAACCACATAAGAGGGTCCATGAAAACATACTCTATACAGCTCTCACAGAGAAGAGAGAAAGAGAGAGGGTGAAGAGAAGAAAATGCAGGTAAAGTGGAGTCAGGAAGAGGAAGAGTTTCAGAGTGCAGGGTGAAGATAATAAAAGCAGAGATAAGAGGAGACAAGTACAGGGAACAGGAGTGAAACATGGGAGGATGTACTCCAAACAGATTTTCCCCCCTAATTGGTATTACACTCACTGTATCACTCTCCCTCAGCATGGAAAGTCTCATTGCAGTGTGGAAAAAAAACAGACTTTGCAGAATAAAGAGATAACAAATCAGCAGGAAATACTGCTGGGTCTGCAATTAGTGTTTGGGTCAAAGTTCTGATTAATCCTTCCTCTGTGACTCTGTGCGGGTGTGTAGTTGTGTGATTGCATGGACTAAATGTGTGTGTAGCATTTGTGTGCAGAATTGATTGCACAACCAGGTTGATGGCTCCACCAATAAGTAATAAATACCAGGTGTGTGTGCGTGCATCTGAGTCGTGACTGTGAACGTGCATGATGCAAGTAGAAGATAGGTGTAAGATGGGTGACTTTGACATTGACACTGTCATTGAGACTTTTGTGGTATGTGGCTACTTGTCAAAGTCTGTGCAACAGTGCTGGAGCATAAAAAAGCACAGGAAATTACACAAATATTTATGAACACCTGCATATTACTGCTGTATGTGATTGTCAAACACATCATTCCAAAACAACTTAATTTGAAGGCATTCATTTTTTTTCCGAGAAGAACTTCCATTACATTTTGCCATTACTGAGAATGGACACTGATGTTGGCCAATAAGGCCTGGCTAGTCGTTCAAGGTTATCTCAAAAGGGGATGCAGTCAAAGTTTTTACCAGGCAACATTGCTGCATTATGCAAAATGACTTATTTTTAGACCAATTACTGATCTATGAGAGTCCACCTTATTTCCCAAGATTTAATTTTAAATGATACCTTTTATATTTGTCTGTTTTCACAGTGGAAGGAATTTTCACCAAGCAGTGTTGTGTATGCGGTCATTGCGATGGGTGACCACATCACATGTTTCACTGTCTAGCTTTATACATGCTGCCGCGGCAGTGTGGATGGGTTTACCCCTCACCTAAAATGAGACGCAGTTCACAACTGGCTTTAAAGGAGCCAGACCAGTGATGTGAGATTTGTTTATATTATAACGTAGATGTTAATGAAAGAACAATCAACACGTACTGTATAAGAGAAGCACACTGTTGCTCCCAGATACATTTTCAGCACATTTCTCTTAATAAAATTTAAACTGTACAGTGAGAATAGATTTTAATAGATTGTGTTTAAGGGAAATTGTAAGGATTGCAATGTTTTGAAAGATTACAGCAGCAGAAAATGAAGCATGAATCTAACAAATGTATATTGTGAGCATTTGTGCCTGTTAGCATTTATAGACAGTTTATATTTTATGCTTATTTACCTTATAGCCTACAAACAAAATTACATGGTAGTGTTTCATAGTGATGGTTTCACTTCTCACAGTTATATCAATAATAATTAAAGAGAGAATGAGATCATGTACCAATTTGTAATCAACTGATGCAAGAGAGTCTTTTAAGAAATTCTGTGTGGGGTCAATACACTGAATTAAAAGACATTGGAAAAGCATTTCCTCTTGGTTGTCCTAATTATTTGTTGGTTCAGTGATGAGGTCACATCCCCTGATGGCAAATAAATGTCAGATTCAGTGATATACGTGTTCTGTCTCTGCAAACCAAGTGCTGGGGATGACATTTTTCATAGGTGTCATGATGGTGATAGTGTAAGAATACATGATAGGAGTTTTCTGGCTCCCCATGCCTCTTAGGGGTGTTGTTAGCTCTCTGAAGGAGGCTATTACAGAACCAATTTGTGCCAGACCAAGAAGGAAATTCAGACACAGCAAAATACAGTCATTGAAAACAGTTTTTGTGGAAGGTGAATGCCTTTAGATCTTTAACGTAGAGGACTGCAGGTCCTGAAAAGACTGAACCCTCAGCGCGCTTTGAAAGTGATCATGTTATTCACCTCTTCACCAAACTAAATTGCAATGTTGGTTTAAATTGCAGTGTGCACCTGCAGCACAATACAAACTCTACAGGTGCATTAGACAACATGGCAATAGACAGTATAATATTGTTTTCTGTGCACGAGCATTTTTACTTTGTTTGACATGTAACTTACTGGAAGGGGAAATGATCATCATAAAAACACAAAGTGGTCTTTTGTCAATTCAAATGAATTTGTAAGATTTTGCAGCCCCATTTTATAATTTAGCCTGATAAGAATACTTGTATAAGGTAGTTCATGGACAGTTAGCAGGAACAGACAGCTGGGGAATAGAAATGCCTGAACAAACACCTTTAGCTGGGTGATGAAAATACAATTAATAAAAAAGGGAGATCCTGTATGTTTGATTTATTCTTCTATTAGTAGATAGTGGATGAGTTAAAATTACATTTAGGAGGTAGATAGTAAGTGGTACATTTACGTAGTTAAGCTACAACTAGATGCTCACATATATAGTAGATACTTCATTCTGGGCCTACAGAGACGTCATATATCAGCCTGTGTTACAATGGCTTCTATTACTTATTACAATTTCATGTTGAGAATTTCTGTTTCTGAAAATGTGTTCCATCACGTTAGGGAAAGGTTGGGGTGGATGGCTGGCACACCACAGGAGACTGGAATTCAAGCCCAGTACAAGACAAATCTGTCTAATAATGTTAAGGTTACCAGTCATGTGACATCATGGTTGTCATGTGACAAAAGTCATGTGAAGTTAAGAAAGCAGTATAAGGCAAATATAAATTTTTTACTAAGGCTAATCATGCTTATTTAGTGCCTAAACATAACCCTGTACGATGTGTATATTTCTATTCCCAACAAAGTTGCTGTTGTCCAGCATTTTTGACTGTTTAGGGCAAAAATACCCTTTACATTTAAAATTTTGGTGCAGTGGGGCCATTTTAGCGCCTGACGTCAAAGTGGTACAATTACAATAAAATGCCTTTGTACATTGCGGTGCTCTTACAACAAATTGCCACTTTGGTCTGTGTAAGAGAGAGTTGACATATTTGGGCCTTAAAGTTGGAGGATAACACCTACTGAATCCTAGACTAGAATGCAAATCACTAAACAAGAATAAATTGTCATCAGCATGCGTGATCCATTTGCAACACTGTAGCTCCAAACACAGGTTTTGCGTCCTGTTGACCAGTGCAACATTTTGTACAGCATTCACATTGGTTGGTAAATAAATAGTGATTGTGGCAGCAGACATATTGTGAGACAGACAGTCCTAAATTTCTGACACTGTCCAAATTTGACTATATGTGTCTGCAAGACAGTGACCATGGCAATCTTTGACTCTGTCTCTGTGCCATGTAAGGCCACCTTCTTGAAGTCACAATCAATGTCTAAGACATTCAATATTGTACAGCATATACCCTCCTTAAAACTGTTATATGAGTCAGTCCTCTCTGTCTTGTTGTTATTACAGACAGAAAACAGCATTCATGAAAACAGCTATGTAATATTGAATAGCCAACAAGAAATTATCTTTTTATTATGAGTGTCCTTTTCTACATAGAATGAACCTGTAGGACACAAAAGGAGACTGGACCCAGTAAGAGGCTAAACACCAATCAGTAGGTTTAAAAGGTTAAATAACAGAAGAGAAGAAGGTGAGTAGGATTGGGGGTAACATTTAGGTATTTAGTGGGAAATGGGGCTTTTACATGATGTGAATAGACACTACACGTTATCATCTCACAAAGTCACTGAAAGGACGCCTCTCCTGTCATACAGCTATGATGCTTTGTTGTGCCTTTTGCCAGATGAGATGGAACGCTGAAGGTATCCTTTTGCTTCAGTACTGAAACACACAGAATGTCAAATTAACTCCTATATTAATTTAATGGCTGTGAATTTTAATGCCCAGAACAGCTGCTCTGACCAAGTGCCTCTGTGGTGAGTTTGGACACTTTGAGCTTTGACATTCCCACTGGAAAGAGGAGGTCTGATGCTGATATTCTGGACAAATAACAGAATAAATTGAATGTGAACACAGCAATTTAAACTGTTCACCGTAGTTAGATTTGACATTTATAAACCTGAAAGATCCAGGGGGCACATCCACCACGGCTTCTTAAATGCTGAATCCCATAATTCATTGCAATGTGGGTCACACAGATTTTAAAAATCTTCTTTTCAACATTCTTTAACATAGGACCAACAGAGTCTTACTCATGTTGCTGATGTGTTTTTTAACATTGTTATCAGTTTATTCATTATATCTACCTTTATGAGAAATCAGTTGTTTCCTGTTAGTTTTTAATGCAAAAGCAAAAACCATGAGAGAAAACATATGTATGTGGGCGTGTTCATGTTCTTGCTTTGAGCTGTACACTGTCACTAGGCTTCATTTCATTTAAAAAAAACTTCTAATTGCTCCCACTCAATTACATATAGATAACTTCACTGTTATCACTTTACAACACTTCACTGTACAAACTGAAAAATGCTCATTTATTGTTATGTTTCCTGATGTATATGTAGCTGAAGATGTTTAATAATAAAACCACAGGATAAGTGGAACCCTAAAGCCCCAAAACGGGCCTAATTATACCAGATGAATACAATATTTACATGAAGATTATATATAATCTTATTATACAATAGTAATAATGGAGGAAAAATAATGAAATATGAATGTTTAAAATGTCTTATCTCATATATGTCCAGCATTTATTAAAAAGAAAGTAAAAGCTGATGCTGATAGTATAATGCTACCTATGATAATATTAAATATTAAACATTTCACAAGTTTATTATTGATCCTGTAGGAAATATAGAATGATTAATCACAGCATATACACAACAACAAACCATTGTGGTCACCTTTTTAGACCAAGTACGCTTCATTATTGATATAATGATATGTGTATTTTTTTTATTGTATTTATTTCATATAACTAACCAAATGATTTGATAACATTGAATTACAGGTGTCTTCGAACTTGTAATCAGTCAGTCTGCCTATTTAGAGGGTGAAACGTAGCCACTGTGCTGTTTGGTGTTATGATGTGTACTACAATGAACATCGGCCATAGAAAGCTAGGGAGAGAGTTGTCTCTGAAAATTAGGAAGAAAATTATAGACAGACATGTTGAAGGCACCCTTCAAACCCGAGACAGCTGGAGCAGTTTGCGCACTTGGAGTGGGCCAAAATACCTGTCGACAGGTGCAGAAGTCTCACTGAGAGTTACAGAAAGTTATTGTCTCAAAAGGTTGTGCAGCAAAATATTAAACCATCATTTTTGTCCAGGACAGTTTCATTAGTTTGTTTTTAAAATGCTTCTGTTGAACCACATTTCAAAAGCAATGTCTGATTTTCATTAGTTAATTTTTATTAAGATTTTATTTATTAATACTATTGTCAGTTTCACATTATTTCAGTGGCCATTGTGGGTTTTTATTTCTTTAACAGAAGGGTACCAACAATTTTGTGTGTATGTGTGTATATTATATATAAAGTGCTTTTCCTGTCAAGGGTCACAGGAGCAATGCAATAGCGTATATGGTCATAGCATATAAGCTGAGGCATTTTAAAAAAGTTTGCACATTTGTCACATCCAAAATACTTACTGAAAGATGGTACAATTATAGATTTTAATTTTAACACCAAACATTAAACATTGAGTGGACATATTCACACGCTAAGGTTAGGTTAAGAGAAGGCAACTTTGGTTGTTATTAAGGGAGACTGAGACAATTCATAACTACCAAAAACATATATTATCACAGACTCTGTGGGTCCTTATGATGAAATATGTTGGAAAAGAAGAGCTTTAACGTCTGTGTGACCCACACTGCAGTGCATCATGGGATGTGGCATTTGATATGTCGTCACGGCTGTACTCCCTGCATCTTCTGGGTTTATAAATGTCAAATGTAGCTATGGAGAACAGTTTGTGTCTACATCTGTCAAAGATAATTATATTTAAATTTACAAATAAAGGCTGAATATTGACTTTATATTTGAAACCACTGCACTGGTCTGCACTTACAATATAAAGCACTTTTCTGGGACATTCTGTGTGTTTTAATACTAGGGCACCTTTAGTGTCCAATCTCATGATGTCCCATTGGCATGACAAAGCATCGGAAGTGTCCCTTCTGTGCCATTGTGAGATGAGAATGGGTTGGTAGACAATATCCACACACTTGATCTTGGAGGTGGTGAGCAGGGTTGGTGGTGAGGCTGGTTGCAGCTATGTGGAAGTTGCAGGGATCAAGACAACAAGATCAGCCACGTATAAAATATGGGGGAGCGCAGTGTCAGCATCTGCTGCATGGTCACTGCAGAGACAAAATTAATAATGTGGCACAAGAATGCAGCTTTCACTAATATTGTAAGGCAGAAAAGCCACTATCAAGACATCATCATCACAATCCATAATCCATAAAAAACAGTTAATGTCTAGTTTAACAGAGCCAGCTCCACAATCCAGAAATTCTAATCTAAACAGAGGCAGAGAATCCAAGCCAGGAGAGACAGATAATCCAGAGCATAAGACGGCCAGAGGCAGATATAAGATATCCCAGAGAGAGAAAGCAGAGTTTAAACCAGAGAGACAGAATGAGACCTTCAGATCCAATGAGGTTGGGCAGACAGGCTGGTCAATCAGCTAAAACAGGTAAGCAGGCTGGAGAGTCTTTGACTTAGGAGAGACAGAACAATTTGGCAAAGAAACAATATTATAGGGGTGATCTATATGGTCAGTTGCACAGGAGGGGGTAATGAGCTTAATGAGCCAAAGATTAGGTAAGGAGAGTGGGATGTTGTAGAGGGGAAAAAAACAAAACAAAGTCGATGAAACAAGATACTGATCCACCAAACCTGGAAGTTGGACTCTGGGCCATGACGGAACCATATAAAATCACATTGATTAAAGATATTCTCCAAGTATTTTTTTTATATATCACTTTGCTAGTAGTTTGGATTTGGCTTGGGGGGAAAATAATTAGAAAATTTTAAGACAAATTTATTGTACAAATTTGCACTCTTACCTTGGGTAACATGTTTTTCTCACATGGCTACCTAAACATGTATCTCATTTAGTTGCTTTAATGTTAGCACCTTTGTCCCATGACTACTCATATAGGCAGAAGGGACATGGACCCATGTGGGACCAATGTGGAGCAGATGGCTTAAAAGTCCAAGAAGACAAGTAGGGCATATGCTAACTCAAAAGCATTTTTGGTCACACTCAAATACAGAAGATATTATTGATGTTATGAATGATGTTATGTCACAAAAATGATAAGTTAGATGGTATACTAAATATAATTGTGATATTTAAATTGCCTGACCGGCTGCACAACAATCTCTCTCTCTTTCGCTCTCTCTCTCTCTCTCTCTCTCTCTGTCTATTTCTAACTTGGCTTCTGCCATTCTATGAAGAACTGACATGAAATGTCAGTGGACCGTGTCTCCAATCCTCAGTCTCATCGCTGTGAGCACCCATTGTTTCTGTGGCCCAGATATCAGGTTTCTGCTGAGAGGGGTAGTGGACGCTCTGCATACTAATATGCAACTCTCACGCTCCTTCTTTCACTCTCATTAAAACAATGGTGAGACGAAAGGAGATAAGCTGCACTGAAACAGAGAGAGGGAGAGGAAGAGAGGTGAAAGAACATTGTAAGACAGACATGGCCAAGAAAGAGAGATAGGAGGTGGGTGGGGGGATCATTAAACAAAACCCTGGTGTTGCTGCAGTCCCTCCAATCAGCTGTCAAGTCTCCAGCCTTCACAGTAAGATAGCATGAGGGAAGGAAACAGCGAACAGCGAGAGAGACATGGAGCGAGATATCAAGGGACCTTAAAGGTCAGAACACAATGAGTTCCCATCAAGGAGGAGGGCAGAGTCAAGTGTTCACATCTACCAGCCCATCTCTGTTTAATGCTGCAGGCTATTGGTGTTGTTTCCATGGGCAGCTTCAAAGCAGGAAAACAAAATCTCAGTCTCACAGATGTACAGACTGCAGTTCAGATTGATGGTGCACATTAGTTGCACATTTGACAGTAGTAGGGAGTATATAATTGTATTAGTCAACACACTGTTTTAGCAACACCTTCATTTTCAGTTATATTTAAACAGCGTTTTCCAAAGTGATCTCACTCAAAAAGTTTATTAAGACTGTTGTCTAGGGTTATGATTGTGAAGCTGTCCTGGGTGTTACCCACAAGCTAGTGGCAATTGATTGCTGATAGTTTGCCTTGACTGATCAGCCCCATCATTTGGCTCATCTGTTGGCTAGCAAATTACAGTATACCTTGTTCCAGATCCTGGTTGCTGAGTCTTGAAGGTAACAGTGTCAGATCAGGTGGTCATCTTTTGAATGAATAAAGTGTTATATTGATTAATGGGAAGTGAATCAGGAGGAGGTGTAAAATGAACAGAATCAGATCTGAAGTCTGAAGTGTCTGCTTGGGTTTAGGCAACAAAAGCACTATGGTTATGATCAGAGGTTAGAGAGCTTATCTTTGATTAAAGTGGGATTTTTTGTGTTAAAGGAGAAAACTAAATGTTCTAGGGTAAAAAAAATTGCAACCGATTTTGAACCTACTGCTCACATGAAGTTATTGAAATATTATTGTCATATTTTCATTAAAAAATATTCATAAACATGTAAAGTACCAATATTGAATATAAAAAGTGTGCCCTATGTAGGACATGTAGCTACACATTTTAGAACTGATTTTGAACCTACTGGTCACATGACTTGAACGCTATTGAAATGTAATAATGTAGTAATATCTGTAGTATAAAAGTAGAGCAATTTACAGATGGTCCCTAACTGTACCAAGTGTTTGTGATTGTGCTGCCCGACTAGCAAGCATCAAACTCAAGTCGGATCTGTTTGCCGGAGGTCTTTTTAGCTGAATGTCTGTTGAATATCCAACGTCAAACCAATTTCACAGCGGCGTGTGAGCCTGGGTGTGAACGCAGCCAGTAATTTCCAGGGTAATCACAGTGTGGGCATTAACTGTCAGTAGATCTGCTCAGCACAGCATCATTAAATATTGGAGATATTTATCATGCTTTCTGCTGTTGCATCGCATTTCCATCTTTCATGAAACTGAAGTTATACACACCATTTCGAAAAGTGTGGCAAGGCCTAAAAACACATTGTTTCCGTACTGACTGTATACATAATTTTTACTTGCACTTTAATACTTGCGTTGTTAACATATTTTTGCTAATAAAAAATGTAGACTGGTTGCAATTATGTTCCCTACAAAAATGTATATGTGATTACAGTTGTGTTGTATAGAAACTTGATTTTTAGGAGTCAGGGTTGCTTTGAGGCAACTACATGACTTTCATTTATCATAAGACATTGGTTGATAGCAGAGCTGGAGCACCCTAAAATCTGAAGTCTGAGCCAATAGAGGGAAGCTAAAACTGGTGTAAGGTGATCACATTTTCTGGATTTGGTTAGAATTCTAGCTGCAGTGTTCTTCTTCAAAGGCTTTGTTGACATATAGTTGAAAATCCAGTGCTGTTACCCCATGTTGATTGATGGTGGCATTTTTGTTTGCGCATATGCATGAGAATACGTTTAGTAATCACCAGCTTTTTGGACTTGCTCTTGTTTTTGTATCCCATTCAGTCTGGTCTTTGGTGGTCCATTTCTTTGGTGCTTGGCTCTGTTGAAAAGTGTATGCACTTTCACTATGAATAGCAGAGTGGAAATACACATTCAAATCATTCTTCTATATGTCATATGTAGTCACATTGTAAACAGTTGTAAGTCAGGGATACACACAGGAGAAACTCTGGCTTTATGTCCTGCTTTCCCTTCTTCTCATTGTTATGCTATCTTCCACTTAGTGTTATGAATTATGTGTGTCAACAACAAAATTACCATCACTGTTAGTTAAATATGGATCAAATCAATAACTATATAACATAACATGTCTACACACTTACCTTAACCTAACAATCAGAAATATGTTGCTAATGCAAGATTAGCTAGTTTTCTTAGGTAAGTTAGATAAGTACTTTAGTAGTTGATGTAAAGCAAACGAGCACCATTTTGGACACAAGAGACATTACTATGAGAACGCTTTCTATACGTCCCATTTTTCCAGTATGAACAAAAGGTATAAAAATAAAACCTTGTGATTTCCTCTTTCAAATTAAAAGCCTCTTGTTCTGAAATGTCTTTCACCTGCCACTTTGCATTTTGACTTTTAATGCAGCAGAACTTCTGTCAAATTAATTTGTACACCAAAGTCCCACTTAGGATGCAGTGACTGAATAATGTAGAGGAAGGACTCCTGTTATGTGGCAGCCATTTTAAAAAGAAAAGGTCTATTATAATGCAGTTAGAGGTTTTCTGTGAGAAGGTGGCGTTTGAAGCTTTGATTTAGAAATGTAAATCTGCCTTCTTGGGAGATGGTTGAAAGGGGGATTTGTTAGGGTGTAATTTGAAAGCGGAGGAACAGGCTTTTTTGGTGTCCCAGAAAGTAAATATACTTTGAAAGAGTGCTGCATGGTTTGGGATTATCAAAAATATCACATTTGTTAATGGAAAGCTCAGATACTGCAGCTGCGTGACAGGAATGACAGCATAATAATGAAGAGAGCAAGCAACTAGAAATAATCAGCAACAGCTAAGTTAGTAATAAAAGAGCTAAGAAAGTTGTATATTTATATTGACAGACGAAAATGACAGTATTTTTTTCATGATTTTCATAATTAAACAGTTATTAATGTGACGTACATACAGTCAGTATACACAACCATAAATATCTGCTTGATGAAAATACAGGAAATCATGCAAATATAACACTTTATTTCATTTGTCATGAGGGACATTTTTTTCCACCTCTATACTCTGAATTCGCTTAATAATTACAAGTAATCATTTCACAGTCCCTGACCATTTACAGAAAAATCTCATCTCTCCTTCCCCATAGACCCACCACCTGTGACACATATAGAGCATCATCCCTTTCTTCCCACCCTCCCCTCAACCAAAGAAACATATAGAGATAACAGGCTCAGTATAAAAAACAGTAATTTCTTCCTACAGTTTGTACAAAATTCACAGATTAATCTTGTTTGTTTGCCTTCTTCATTTAGTTTACACACCGCCTTCCAAACAGGCAACCAAACTGCTGTAAAATCACTGTAGCATTAGATTAAAGTACAGAAAACAAAGCAACAGTGAACAATGATGCACCCAGACAGAAATAGCTACCGCTGCTGATGGGCTGTTAAACATTACCACACAGCAGCAGTGAATGCTGAACACTAAAAACAGGTGATATTCACATTTTAGCTCGCCGACTGAATTTCATTTATCTCCATCTATGTCACACTATAGTGTCATGGTTTCCCTCTGATCTGTTGATTTGCATGCCGATATAATAAAAATGGTGGCATAAACAAATGGCTTTATTATTTGTGACTTATTTCGTATATTTATCAGTGTTAAAAATTTGTTGTTATATTGGAATATTGGGTTCATAAGTGTAAAACACAAGAAGGGAAAGAAAATCATAATTTTGTGTTCTCTTTATGTATTGCATAAAAATAAAACAATAAACAGACAACCACTTAAAACAACAACACACAACTTTTCTATAAGATTAAATACTAATGAATTTGATTTATCATATGTGTCTTTTGTTTACTGAGGTCTAAAGCTTGCCATTATCCTCAGACTGGGTGTTTTTCTTTAAAAATTTGCAGCTATTATTGAGCAAGCAGTAAAAAGAACAGAGTCAATAAAAACTCAACAGAGTTAATCGTCCAGGACCTGTTAAATTCTCTAAATGCTTCATGACAGCTCCTCAGAATGAGACAGTAAATATTTGGGGAATAAACTTGACTGACTGATCACATTTTTACCTGATTAAACAAAAATTGTTGATTAAAAAAAAATCAACTGTCACATGCTGGTAGTTTGAGTGTATCTTTGGATCTTTTTTCTGCAATGACAGATTGTATATATTTATGTCCACAGATCTACTGAGAGAGTATGGCTCATGGCTGTGAGATAATTTAGGGGGAAAAAAAAGTTTTAAAAAGAGTTTCAGTTCAAAACTAGACCAGCTGTTTGATAAAATGGCCCATGAAATTACACAAAACACAACTGCATTTCAAGAATTCAATAACTTCTCTTGAAATATATACAGCAAACAACACTGAAACAACAAACCTTCACACTACTCCTGATGTGAAACTCCCTCATCCACAGGCAGTGATAAAGACTGTAAATTACTTTAACAAGACTTAACATTCCACTAATGAGCCCTTGAGGCTGATATATACACTACACTACACCACAGGAAC
>OMLM01007770.1:73134-92051 GCA_900302695.1 Helostoma temminkii | reverse complement strand
CAGTTAGACTTTATAAAGTCCAATATATATAGAACTTATAGAGTCCAAACCTTTACCGTTCCAGGAAATCCTATGACTTCATAGTGCATTTAATTGTTATTATGCTTAATTTAAATTCATTTAGTTTCTTTTTCTAGATTTTGTTGGCTCTTCCAGTGCAGAGCAATATATCTCCATCACTTTGCGTCCAATGTGCACTTTAAACAACACAGTATTATTCACACACGATGAAATATCAAGTGAAAACACCAGAGCCATGTGAGGAAAGCTGGAGAAAGCAGGGGAACAGAAGTGAATAGATCTGTGCTGTATATGTGTATGTGTGTGAACGTGAGGGTCACTAGATTCATCAATCTGCAAAATGTGAATGTGAATAAGCACCATTTTGAACAAACACACCTGACTCAGTCAGTCCAGGAACTGCCTCAGCTGGGTCCCTCCCTTGATCTTCATCAGAGGCCGTGTGTTTGTGTATAGTGGCCAAGTTTGTACATGAAGCTTCATGGAGCTACTCTACTGAATTCCTCCTTCACAAGTGCAACCACAGACAAAAAATAATAATAATAATAATAATAATAGACTTGTATAGCACTTTTCATGCACAAGTGTTGTACACACTGTAAGAAAACCTTCGTGCAATGTGATCTCCAATAGTTTGACGTCAAATTAAAGGAGGGTAACAGCGTGTTTTAAATCTTTCTACTGCATGCTCATTATTAAGGTCATTGTGGGCTGTGGAGTCGTGCTGGACTATGTTATGTTAAGAGGTGTCTCTAATGTTTTGGATCCCAAAGCAAATAGAAAATCGTGTACATAGAGAAAATGTGATGAGCGATTTCTGAGCTTGTGTGGCCCAGTGACCAGGAAGTACCAACAACCAGTTCTGGAAGGAGTAGTAAGCAAGCTGCCGCATTACATCCGTGGTTGATGGAGGTAAATGAACTACACCCTGGAGAACATTTTTCTCTTTGCACATGCTTTTTTATTGGCTGCATTTTGGGATTTGCAGCGTATTTCCTTTTTGTTTGTGCCTTGTCTCTAAAGGGGCCACCATAGGAAATGGTGGCTAACAGCTAAAAACTCAACATCATGTTGCTAAAGATTGCTCAGTTTACTGCTGGCTGACGTTTACGGTTTAGTGTTAACTGACAGTCCAGCCAACCAGCTCTACTCCATCCAAATCTGATTCAGAACTGAATCTTGTTTTGTCCAAAGAGACATGAACATATTTTAGTCATGTTCATTATTCTGGCTCAGAACATTAGAAAACTTAAACTTCACCATTATACCACACCTTCCAAGCTGACTGTTGTTCTTCACCACATGTGACATTGTCAGTGATTGTATTTAGATGCCTGCTCTTCTCTCTTCAGACAGAAAGTGTTTTTGTACTGTATGTGTGACCATCTGGAGATGTTCTGCACCATTAAACTGTGACAGTGCATAGTGCTACAGAAGGCTGCTTCGTTTTTGTGGCATTTCATTCAGCACCATCAGACCTGCAGCAACAGTAGCTAGAGAGCTCCACAGCTTAAATCAGCAGCTCTACGTAGAAACGTATTAGTAGGAACTTGATATCCACCACTTCATATGACAGGGAAACAAAAACGAAAGTATATATTTTGTTAAATTATTTATTAACATCATATTTTTCTGTTTAATAATTTATATTCCTGCTATACACCCTGTGTTCCAGTCTGCTTAGAAAAACTAAAAAACTCAAATTTCATTTGGGCTCAGTGCTGTTTTTGGAGCTCTGTATTAGATGTGCATACTTTTAAGCATTTGCATACGTCTACATAACTAGCTACAATTGCCTCCCTAGTCTCTGCAGTAAATGTCTTCAGTATTTTGCATAGCCTCGTTTTGTTTTGTCATGAGTGATCTTATCCTCATGTGCTGCTACATATGGCTTAGCCTGTTACACATATCTAAAAATAAAATGCTAGGCATTTGGTGCCTGGAAATTTCTATTAAGCAGTAACCTCATACAATCTGTGTACTTCATATTTGTTTGTAAGCCTGTACATGCGTATTTTGTACATTAGTCTCATACATGTCAATCGTTTGTGTTTTCAGCTGTGAAGATCAGCAGACATCGAGGCTGCATTTCCCTCAGCAATAAGGTAAGAGACTGATAACGGACATGACTGCACATAGTAAGAGAATGACTCTTAGATCATCAGTTTGCACTGGACAGAACGAAAGGCGTCTATGAACAGTTAGTTCCACTGCAGGCACAAGCTGAATGGGTTTTATTTCATCACTGCAAATGGTGCCGAGCCCAGTCAGAGAGACGCATCGCATGTCTGAATCATCTTACATTTAGTATGTTAACCTGCACTGGACACAGCTGCTAACTTATATCAGTATCAGTGGAGGTGTACTGTTTGCTACGTTTGTCTTGGCAAGACAGTCAGGTTAATGAGTTTATGCCGTTAGGGGAGTTTGCAGCAGCCAGGAGGCATTCGGAAGCAGCGTGTCAACAAGTTAAAGCCAGGAAACTTTCCTGATGATAGTTTTAATCCTGCAGGCTTTGGTTTGCATTTCTCATTTGCTCTTGATTGAAGCAGCAGCTACAGCCTGTATATTTTTTCTCATACTAATAGTTTGAAGTTTTCTGTGTCTTATAATTCACTCTGTCGCACCAGCACAGCTAGAACAAGGTGTTGGACATGCATCATTTGCACTTCATTTGTACAACTCACGATATATTTGTTTAGTTCTGGGAGCTGTTGAAGGCAAAGCGTCTTCCACTTCCTCTGAATTTGTTTACACAGCAAGGCTGATTGTGTATTACTAGGTGTACCTGGTTTAAAGATGTGCTCTGCGTTGAATATGTGATCTCTTCTGAGGGCTAAAGAAACTGCCGATTACTTTTACATATTTAACGGAAGTCAATGAAGTTTGTGAGCTAAATGAGGGCATCTCCACACGCATCTGCATCTATCTGTGGTTGTATATAATAACGTGCGTTTTCAAGCTGAGTCAATGAGCTGCTTGCAGAAGGCAATTAACTGGCCGCATCTGGTGCCCAGCCATTCACTGCAACTGCGTTCCACTCCACAAATGAGCTTTCAGTTGCTGTGTGTTTTAGTTTTCAAACAGTTAATGAGCCCTAATGTTGATTTTGTCTCATGCTTCATTGAACAGCCAGATCCTAACTTAATCAGATGTGCATTGAGTCTAAATGTACAGTAAATGCAGTAAGACTATGGGTTGGAATGGCTTGGGGCTGTAGTAAAATGGTAATGATCCTCTGGTTTGTGCTTCGATGTGTGTCTAATGAAAAATGCTTTTTCCCTTTTGGCTTTTGACAGCGTTTAGCCAGCTGTAGGTGGTCTGAAAGGCACAGGACAGAAAACAAATCGGTGCCAAACTGGACAACAGCAACTGAATATACTGAGTCAGTGTGTCATGCTTTTGTTAGGCTTGTATCTTAACTAAACACAGTGGAGGTTTATCTTGTACATTTTTTCCCTAACCCCTGTATCTGTCATTGTTATGCTCAACCAGTGTCGTCCCGGCCTCAGCCAGCTGTCCAGTGTCCACTCTGTTGACAAATCTGAGCTGTTTTCTCATGGCTGAATAGTCAAGCATGGACTCGTGTTATGAAAATGTGGTGTGGAAATAAACCTTGAGACATTATTTATGGCGCAGAGCAGCTTTTGTTGTCCAGTGCTGCACAAATGTTTTGTGTTTTTTTCATTTTTCTGCTGTTCACTTTCCCCATTTTTTACACTTTCTGCCATCTTTGATAATTTTGAATTTTCATCTTTTTCTCTGGCTCATCAGTGCACAGGTCAAAGTAGACCCTGCCAGCATATTTTCATTTTTGCTTATTGAAGCTTTTGGTGTCACAAGATGGGCAAAGACCAAGCAGCAAATCAGCTTTCTACATATAATCTGCCTCTTTCAGAATTTAATTACAAGCAGACATGCTGTAGGACCTAATTTAAAATGTGTAAATGACTCAGAGCTCTGCTGTTGATTGGCAGCCGCAAACCTAATTCTGTTCTTTATTAACAATATTATGGTTTTTTTTTTCTTGCCAGCTTCATTTTGCTTCCTTAGCCAATAGTGGAATAAAACATTTAACTGGAACGACATGTTTACTTCTCTATTTATGGCGAATATAATTAATGTAGAAAGAGTTCATTACGTTTTAATAACCCAGCCTTTCTACATGCCATAACCTTCGGTGGTTCTTCTGATAGGCTGTTTTTCCTGGAAGGTGGTGTACTGTTTTCTACTCTACTACCAGCTACTGTAGATCAATTAATTGCAAAGACTTTAAAGTGCAACCAAACAGCTTGACTGTTTGTTTTTTCCCTCTGAAGAGAGACACGTCTGTGCTGAAGGCAGCTAAATGGATCCATTACCACTCTGATCAATCTCATGTTTAGACAGAACTCACTACTTTTATTCTACTGGATCTCTCTCGGGACCGATTCTTCCAACTCTCGGCACACTGACTGCACACAGATTCAAACTCAAAGTGTTTTCTGATCCAAGTAATGCATTGGTTAATTTATGTGTCATACCAATTATGTTATTGTATCATGGAATCTTAAACAAGACTTAAAATATCCATGGCTGCAACGTATTCACCTGTTGCTTGAAGCCCAGCACTGTGCATAGATATTTAAATACCAGGTGTATTCTAACACGTATTTGTTACTCACAGTATGTGTTCCACTGCAAATGCCTCATAGTTGTCATTGACACACACTTTATTCACAGTGGTGTCTCATCATTTATTAAAATGTTTGTATGCCACTTCATGACATAGAAACCAGCCTTTAATTCCTTGGTGTGATGACGCTTTTTAACCAACATGAATCCAAGATGACTCGAGCCTTTTCCAGCCATCCTTCATCTCTAGTGGCACTGAGTGTTTTTATAAGAGTTTGGGGTCAAGTGTCTCTCTCTCTAAGGATTCGCATGTATCCGACTGAATCATACAGCAAGAAGATGTAGTTTATTTCTCTTCTGTATGACCAGTAATTGAGTGCAGGTTCTGGTTGGAAATGAAATGCCACTGATGCTGGGAGCAGTGAGCTCAGGGCTGCAGTGTGACTAATCATTCAGTTTGTCAACTTGCCGTTTTATTTACTTTATGAGAACTGGTTGCAGTGGCTCTTACTAAGCCTGGAAAATGACTGACTGTCAACCACATCTTACTCCAACGCTTGCATGCTATCACTGCATTCCTTCCACCGATTGGTCAGGGCTGACCATGCCTGCTGGTGGGGGGTGGGTGACTGAGGACATCATCACGGCAGCTGGCTGGCACAGTTGCAGTGAATCATATGTTTTCCGGGCAGAGTGACTGAGCCTTCGTGAGGGTTGCGTAATCCCAGCTGTATTACTGCCAAATGGAACAAGCTTTGGTGTGAAGAAATCTATTGGCCTCCTTGGCATTCGAATCTAGGTGAGTGAGGGCTGTCCCCTTTGGATCTTTCTTCTACTCTCAAATGATGCCTGTGTTTTACCTGTGTATCTTCTCAGGATTTACGGAAACTGAATAAGGTATAGCCCTGAAATTTTTTACATTGTCCCAATGGATGATTTTGTGATAAATCTGATCACTTTCATGACAATAAAGTCAAGAAATTGGCATGAAGAAGCCTTTAAATCTTGGTTTTGGATTGAAACTCTCTAAAATATGATTTAGACCATTGGGATTCCTAAAAATGTCTAATACTGGAGTCATGTTATCATGTTTCATTCTGATTATCCCTGTAGCAATGTGAATATATTGGTGTAGCAGGACTTCTTATGAGCATATCACTATCAGAAACATGCTCAAATGGAATTTTCTAGGAGATATTAGTAATTTCTGTAGAAGGCAGTGGAATTATTTTATCTCGGTCTGACAGCCCGACTTTTAACTAAACCAGACATGCTTACAAAAATCACACCATCCCCAGTAACTGTAAAAAGCAGACTTAACCACAGAAATGATGTTTTCCTTTAGTGATTTACTCATGAAACTTCAAACTTTATATTTTTCTGTGAAAGAAATGACCCAACATGCCACAAGTCCTGACCAGAGAAACTCTTAGAAAGTGGCTGAGCAAGATATTTGCTTTGTTGATGAAAACCCTTGACACACCACAGAAAAAACACATGCCTTTGATGCCACAGCTCGTTTGGCTCTATTATTTGTATATGTACTCAGAAGCTGTAGAACGACATGAATTCAGTACTTAGTTAAAAGTGCAAGTACTTAAAACATTTCGAGCATCAGTAAAGTGGAAAAGTTTTCTGTTCTGCACAGTAGAGGTGTAATAAAATACCAAATAACAGCATTATATTTTGTGATACTGTATGTATTTTGTTATGTTTACACTTGGCAGACAGTGGTTCAGTTTGCTGATGTTCTGATTACATGAAAAAGACTTGGTGATGGTGTATTCTTCATATTATGACGGTTTCCTTAAAAAAAAAAAAATTCACCATTTATATGTAAGAAGTAAGAAACGAACTACATTTGCTGTAGTACTGCAAATGTATAACAAAGTCCGACATTCATAATATTACAGTACTTAAGAAGCAGAATGTATTTAAATTAAGACCAAATAACTGGCTAACTTCTCCTAATGAAATTGAATAGAAATTATGTTTAACTAAAATGCGAGGCTGTTGTAGCAGCAATGAAACTGGAGAAGCGACCTGATTCTGTTACAATCCGGCTAACAAGCGGACCCAGTTGCAGAAACACAATGAGAACAGAATGTAATTCCCAATTATTTATTAACAATAAGGTTATTTACCAACCAGCAGAGCAAACAGAAACATGCAAATGCCAGAACTAATCAGTAGAAACAAAAACCCTCAAAAGGAGAACAAACTAAGGAACGCTGCAAAAAGCAGGCAGAGTAATGACGTGCTAATCTCACTAGAAAGCAAAACCACAGCTCAAGGTTAGAACTAACTAGAAAACTAGAAAACAAAATCACAGAACAGGCCTGGAACTAATTAACATTACAAACGCTGACTGACTAACAAACAGACTAACTAGAAAACAAACTAACTATCCTGAGAACTTACTTGACAAACATAGTGAGCAAAGCTAGAGGTCGAGGAGGTAAGTGGAGGAAACGAGGCAACAAACGAGGCAGACAGATGACACACTAGCAGAGACTAACTTTAAAAAAAAAGACTAACTTAAATACAAACACAGTGAAGATGAAACGCAACACACCTGAAAACAATCAGACCAGCTGAGACATGCCCCCAGAAGGAAGGAAACACTAAACCAGCAAACACTGCCTCAGCTGGCCGGAGGAGGGAAATGTAACGGATTCAGTGATTGAATCCAAACCCTAACTTACAGGTCCAGACCAAGTAAGGCTGTAGCAGCAGATCTCAAAAATGTTACAGCTTTAAAGTATCAAAAGTAAAATTGCTCTTTATTGAGAACGCCCCCAGTTATTATTAGTGCTGATACGTGAAAATTTAAACAGCATTTAAAATTCTGTTGCAGTTTAATATGGTGGTGGTGGTAATTCTAACTATTGACTGTATATACTACTTCACTTCTTAATCTTTTCATTGCCTTCAACAGATTGTGCTAAAAACAAACTCTTCATAACAACAACTGTAACCAAATTATAACCAAATTAGAGGGAGTGTGTGCTCAGTAGCATCGGTTCACCTCCGCATGCCTCTTTAGACCCTACAGTGCTGGGAATCGCTGGCACAAATGTGCGGTGAGTCATATTTGTATTTAAGGTCTATCCGTCAGGGTGGTCCACACCTGGTTTGGTGGCTCTTATGTTTCACTATTGTATGTTACTCAGCGTTCTTAAAACGTGTCCATGAGGCAGCGGGTGAGAGAGAAGTCGTCATGTGATCGAGTGTCAGAGAGAAGACCATTTTGTAGTCAACCAGCTGATGCATTTGTCTGCATTGTTATGAATGTGGTTTGTATGTCAACACACAATTGCAGGACAAAATCAGCTGTTACTATGACAAATGTTCCCCATAAACTTGTAATGCATTTCTGGTGTAGAGTGCACCCATGTCTGTGTCTTGCAGCGGCTTGTAGAGGCATCGAAGTGAAACTGACTTGAACGTACATTTATTACAGCACCAGTTGTTTAGCAGAACGCTTCATGACACTTCTTCTGCAAGATTTCTTCAGATTCTTATGAGAATGACAGACGGAGAGTAAAGAAGCAACATTACAGAGTGAGGAATTTTAATATGTTCAGTGACTTATTATTTTTTTGGGAAAATAAAAAAGTTGGCTCTTTACCAGGCAGTTTGTCACGGTGGTCTCTGTGCTCGCTGGTTGTTTGATGTAGGGAAGCTGTTGTGCCAGGAAAGAGCTGCGTGCTGATGATTACATTTTTTAATGTGATTGCAGAGCTACACTTTGAACGTATGCGTCACTCACTAGATAACATTTATACATTTTCTGTGCTACATTCATGCGTGAATCTCGAAAAAAAAAAATTTCTTTTTTTTTTTTTTTTTTTACACAAAAAAGCATAGAGTTAAAAGATGGGAACTCATTTTCACACATGACTGTACATGCACAGTGCTTCTCTTGTGATGCAGGTGTTTTCAATGTCAGTCACAAGGAAACATGAAACATTTGTTCTGAATCAGAAACAATAAATCACAGCATAAAGATGAATCACTGCTGACATTAACCCTGTCAGGTGTGTATTTTAGGTTTCAGTGACACTGTTCAGTCTACCTATGTATGTGAGTCAGTCTCAATTTTTATTTATTTTTTTTATTCATTCGCCGAGAATCACCAGTCTGAGAAATGGATGTATTTATAAGTGGTGGCACGTCACAGTTGTCGGTGTGTTAAATGTGGAAAGGTTAAGTGTCCTGTAATTGTGTATAGACGGTATACCTTCCTAAGCATTGCTCTTTGAGAAAATGTGATTAGTAAATGCTGAAACATTTCAAATAATGATGAATATCAATGCAACACATCAGCCAGAAGTTATTTTAATCAGCAACAGTTAAAAATCACAAGGATCAGTTAAACTCTAAAGTTCTCATTTCCATGCCTCATAAACCAGTTAACCGTGGCTGCTAGTGTTTAAACACGTCCTCTGATGGCAATAGACTTGTCAGAGTCACGATAAAAAGTTGGATCCTTATTCTAAATCAAAAACTATCTGGGGCTGTGGAGAGTTGGAAGAAAACCACATTTCCAGAAAAGTTAGGGACTTATTCATTTAAAATCAGTGATTTCTTAGTTTGAACCTGAAGATTTTCAGTAAGCATTTTATAATATGACATATGATAACATGAATTTTACTTTTATGAATGGAGCATACTCAAAGTTGGGACTGATACATGTCACTGCTGCTACACCTTTTAATTGTGCCAAGTAGAATATGTGTTCATTCTTGTGCTCAGTGCTCCATACATTTTCAGTAGGACTGCAGGCAGATTGGTCATGAGGCCATTGTTCTTTTGAAATATCCACCAACTTCCCAGGAAAAGATGTTGTTTTAATGGCAGCATATGTCTGTTTCCAAAGTACTCCTGAGTCCATGTGGTCGTATTCATCATGGTAACTTAATGGTTTCTCACGCTTGCATGTCGCTTAGGGCTTGAAACTCACGCACGCTTTTATAGAGTCTCAACTTTTCTGCAAATGGGTTTTTGGTGAGATTAATTTTGAAAGGTGGCACTTTTCTTTTAGCTGCTCTTGTTTTCAATGATGAATTGTGCTGGGTGGACAGCTTCTGGTGATTTGGCTTCAGCCTTCTCAGGATGAGGATGGCACCAGGTCAACTGTGGATTTTTGGAATTAGAAACAGTAGCTTTAGATTGAGCAGGTTTTCCATCACTCCTCACAGCAACAAAGCGCCACAATGACATGTGACTGTGTACTATACTGAATTCAATGAGACATTACCTACATGTTATCGACACTGTTTGCTGCAACTTGGCTCAGCATGAAACCCAACACCTGTGTAGCTGCTGACAGAAGTGCATCACCTGCCTGGATCACACATTTACCAAGCTCACTCTTTCTCACTCGCACTCACGCACAGGAATACAATGTGCTCATGCAAACACACACAGACAGGCATCACCAGACAACAATTTTTTGAGTCACACCCACAAGTAGGTATTTTTTTATTAGTGGAGTGTATCCTTGCATCATGTCATTTCTTTTTATTTTTTTATCTTTAAATATTTTATTTCCTCTGGCATGTAATTGAGATATTAATTCAGTTAGTCGCCAACATTTCTGATGCAGCAGAAAAAAGAAATTAGCAGAACAATGTAGTCTGGATTGTCAACAGGAATCTGAATGTTTTATTGCTTTATTAATTTCCCCACTGGCTCCATACCATTTTTAAAAAAAATAGCTAAAAATGTCTTTTGTAGACACATCATCTCCACTGAGTGCCACTCACCGTCTCATCTGAAATTTCTCACATTCTGAAAAGTGCTGAAACGATGTAATTACTCTTTTATGATGAACATTTTTTCTCTCATACTAACAAAGGGAATTGACAATCAGCCTGCCATCATTTACAAAAATGTTATGATTTAATATTACATGAGCCTGTGTCTAATGCAAGTCACATCACAGGCACAGAGCAGGATGCCACTGCTTGACTCATACACACTTAGAAAAGGCAGAGCGATACTTACTCAGTTCCTCACTCTGTATTTTCTTGTGGCTCTGGAGTGCACTCTCTTAACCTCCTGCCACTGCACGTTCAGCCTGCTGGATGACGATGACCTCACTCTGAACTGTGGCGGCTCACTCCAGTGTGACTAAGACTGTGTGTGCTTTAGATCAGTTCCATTTCTGCCTGATGAGTAGACAGAGGGAGTCTCGGATGTTTTGTTTGCACTGCCTTTGCATGGATATGACGACAGCGTTCATAACAACTGGTTGGACTGGAGTAAAAATCACTCCTATGCGCACTCAATTGATAAACAGTTTAAAAATGGTTCATCATCAACACTCAGCATAAAATACAAGGACGAAGTGAAAAAGAGGCTTTAGAAATTTCCTCAAATATAACAAAAGTTTGCAAAAGTTCAAACCCTTAAAGTTAAATTTTCTTTTGGTAAAAATTACTTGTGCTGTTTTTGGTTAACTCAATTCAGTTAATTTATATAGGATGCAACAAAAGTCATCTGAAGAAACTGTAAGGTTTAAGAAGTTACAGAATATAACAATATAACCATATAAAATTATGTAGAAAATCAAAACCAAAAACGAATATCCCACTTGAGCAGCACTAGGCAACAGTGGAGAAGAAAAACTTTAACAAAAGAAACCTCCAGCAGGACCAGGCTCAGGGTGGGAGCGGCCATCTGCATTGACTGGTTGGGGTGAGTGGAAAGAAAGAGAGAAAAGAATAATAACAACTAGCAGCAAGTAAGTCTCTACAAAATTTCCACTTTCTGATTTGTGCAGTTTATATCATTCTTCCTGGCAGATCTGGACAATTCCTGTCAGATTTGATGGGCAGCGTCTGTGGACCGCCATGTTCAGCTGTCTCCCTAGATGTTCTGTGGAGTCACCCAGGCACAGAGTTGTCCTGTAGCCGCTCCAGTGTTGGATTGGTCGTATGTCTCAGGTCATTGTCATGCTGAAAGATGACCCATTGCTTCAGTCTCAGGTTCATTCTTCCTTCAGTGTTATCAGTCTCCCTGTCCCTGCTGCTGAGAAGCAGCCCAGCAGCATGAGGCCAACAACATGTGCCTGGATTTTGTCAGATGGAAGGGTAGTTCAATCATGCAATACAATGATGGTAATGCAGTTTCAGTCTCAGTATTTTATGTTATATTGTGCTTGTTGAAGTGCATTTTTGATGCTGCGTTTCAGTGTCAGGATTAGCTTATAAAATCTTAAAAATAAATGCTGAAATGATAAATTATTTATTTTAAGCCAAATGTAAGATGAACTCTGCAAAAGGTGTTTGTGGGAAACTGAAGTGTACAGCAGTTTATACAACAAAAGATTGATGCTGATTTTAACAGAAATACAGGAGGATTTCTAGTGGTCATAGCATAAACTCATTCTGCATCTCTAAATTATCATGACATTTATCACTTTTGAACTTGACATGAAGTAATCAGTTTGCTTTACAATGATCGTGATGACTGAATAAATTATCTCTTTAATAACCTTTCTAGACCCACACAAAATTGTATGGTAAAGCCAGACACAGCAGAGCATTGCACAGCGTAATTATTATTCAGCAGCAGTGCATATAAAATGGATGGATCATAATGTTGAACATGCTCCCAGAGCAAATTAGTCCCCCCTCATGTGCATTAGTCAGGAATAATGTTAAGGAAGTGTGCACAGTGGTAGTCTACAGTGCATAAGGTGTTTCTCACTTATTTGCTATGAGACATGTCTAACTTAAACGTTTCGTTTTGTTTTTTGTTAAAACTGAAAATGGGGCTTCTTTAGCAGCATAATTAAATTTCCTGTAGCTGTCCTCCTCAGCGCATCTCATAAGTTAAAGCTGCTGTCATATGATATGTTTTATTGTCCTGTATGTGAGGGCATCGCTTTAAACGAGGAACACTATACTTTCAACTAAAAAAAACAATGTGTATCTCAGAAGGCAACAGGTTTCTGAACTGAACACAGATGCTACAAAGGGATAAACCCAAATAAGCAGATGGACTAATTATCATGCATGTGGTGGCCCAGTTTAGCCCTGGTGTTGAAACTAGGGTGCAGACATGCTCAGGCCAAATATTGAATATGTTCCCTGGTCAAGAACTCCGTTAGGCCTGTTTGACTTGTGGGCTGTTCTATTATTGGATTAGAGGCCATGTTACTGTAATAGGGCCCGGGCATTCCCAGCAGGCACTGCTCTGCCTCATTGATCTATTGAACAATGGCTGCATGTTCTGTGCTCGCTCTCATTTTCCTTTTATCTTGTGAGCTTTTGTCTGACTCTTTAGCTGCTGCTTTTCTCTAAATGAAATCAAATTGTGTCCATGCATAGCGGCGAAATGCAACCAGCTTTCCTCTCAGTCTTAGGTTTTTAATGCCACTGTTCTTTACTGATGCAGTGTCTGTATTTACTGTCAGTATAAGAAAGGCCAAGTCTCTGAGTGACTGATGCAAACACTACAACGGAACTGCAGCTTAATCCTCGATCTGAAGGAGCTAGAACAGACATGCGATTCATTCATTTGATTCTGGGTAGTCTGTGTAGCATGTCCACTGAGAGCCAAGCTAACCAGCTCAATTAAGGGCTAGTCATACAAGCTTTTAAGATGGTTCGAATTTCGTGGCAGAATCGGTTCGTTCCGAGTCAGTGGATGCATTCACAGCAGCAAACTAAATCGAATTTGTTTCCCAGTGTTAGTGAACTCATGTAGTTGAGTAATATGAGGACCATATACAGTTTTTAGGTGCTTACTTTTCTTTTATGAATTCATTCAATTTTCGTTGTGATCTAAAATCTTGATGTCTTTCCTCTGTAGTGGGAAGAGAAGACAAACACTCTCTACTCACTAAGGCTCCTCTTCTTTCGCCTCAGTGATTTGATTCAGGTGCAGCTTTACTTCAGTGACTATGATCTCTTCCAGAATGACACTCCAGGCGACCCTGTTGTTCAAGAGAACAAGTGTGGTATCAGCTTTCCTAGTGGCCTCCCCACCACAATGTCTCTGGAGCATGCTGTTGTGCATCCCCACTCTGTGTCAATGTAGGGTCATTATGGAACAAGGCAAACAATGACGTACAGTAATTTATATACATATAAATGGCTTTATAGGCCATTAAAAAAAATACCAATATGCAAGTATTACCATTTAACAATGTCTAGCGGCTGAACATTACACAACCAGGAAGTATTTATGGTACAAACTTTGTTGGGAGGAGGTTGGGTTGGATGATGGTACAGCAAAGTGCAGGACTTTTCCACGACAGATCAGAATTCAAGTCAAACATGAAATGACCGTCTGTTGCCGTCTGTTACCAGTCATGTGACAAACAACAAGCAGGAACTTTTAAGGCAAAAATGTGACATTGTTACTAACCCATCCATGTTTATTTCTTGCCAAAACGTAACTTTGAGAGATTAATAAACCAAATTGCTTTGTTTGCACAGCTGTCCAACATTTTTAACTGTTTAGGGTGAACATAGGTGTTACACCAGCTGCTATTGAATGAGACAGCAGCTGCCATTTTGGTTCTGTTGCCAAAAGGGGTGATGCCTGCCACCGTACAAATGAAGGTTGGGACGAACAGCACTTAAAGTAAATGACTTGTCTTTTCTTTTTTATGAACTATGCTGTTTCTGCTTATAATGATGTCACAGCAGGTTTTTAGGAGTGTGGGTTTAGTATTCAGCTTTCTGGGAAATAAATGCAGTTAGGTCAACTGGTGGCTCTAAATGCCTGTAGATGTGAATGTGAGCATACATGCTCATCTCTCTCTGTGTGTGTTAGCCCTGTGATGTACCAAACCTGTTATTCAGTGACCGCTGTGATTGGCTCCAGCCCCCTTTAACCCTTAAGCGGCATAGATGATGGGTAAATGAACCAGTCTTTACAGCATCTAGAGTCATATTCCCACTAGCACCGCATTTGATTAACGATCTGTTCGGATCGCACTCCTTGGTTTGGCACACACGTGAACCGTTGATTGCTAAGAATCATAATGTGGCGTATAGTTTTACTTCCAGTGGGGCTTTTTAAAGTGGACGTAATGATTCCCTGCATCACATGGCCGTTGGAGGGTCGGAAGAGCTTGAGACGCAGATGCATCATTTCTCATCATTTAATATCTAGCATTATAATATAATGATGGCAGAAGATGGTTGCTGAACAAAACTGCATCAACACTGTGCCAAAGAAGGCTGTCTAAGAATAGAAATGCATCATTATTGTATGTTATTTTCCAAATATTTTGCAGTTCAGTAGGTTGTGAGTGTAGCAGCTCTAAGGGGATGCAGAGATTTCATTAACATCCTGTGACTGATGTCTGCAAAAGGATGATGACGCAGAGGGAATCGGTTAGCACTGATGACATGGAGCAAAGCCGTAAGGTAGGTAGGTAAAGTAGACAGATGAAGCTACAGACTGACAACTCCCTGGTGCAGCAGGTGGATGAACAGCGCAGCACATAAATCAGGCAGGCAGGTGAATAAAGCATTGCAGGCAAACGGGCAGGCCTGCATCCAGATGGATTTACCAGCATGGAGATAGACGAAGGCGAGTGGGATAATGCAGGTTGCAGTAGGTGGGACGACAGAAAACGCAGCTCTTCTTCATCTCGTCAAGTTCAACTCGAGCCTCATTTAGTATTTATTTTACTTTGTATGTTACCAACATAAACTGTACTGCTAAAACTAAATTGGCTGTCGAGCCAATAAAATGCCAAATTCAGGATTAGATAATGGCATCAAATTTGAAATGTTTACGGAATAAATTAATTAATTAAAATTTGAGTCTGACAGATAATGTGACAATATATTTTGTGGGGGGTAGTATTGGTTGCTCTTTCCAGCACTTTGCCCCAGAGTATTTCATTGATTGCCATAGTCGTCTTCGCACTGATGGTTCCAAGATGTTGAATTTTAATATCTGAAACCTGAATGCCTGATGGTTTCATCTACTGTGACCAAAAGATTCACATTTATCTCTCTACTACTAACTACTGAATGGCATGATTTTTTTTTTTTGACCTTGGTACACATTCATGTGCTCCTCAGGAATAACATTTGTATATCAAATGGTTTTCTCACGTTGCCATGTGGGCATAAACTGCGTTTTGACCAATACTTTGGTGTATGGCTCAACGTTTCCATCAGCTTTAGTGTTCAGTGTACATATACGTACGTACGTATACAGACCTTTTAAGACATGTTCTACACTAGAAAACACACTTGCTGTGATTTGTTTACGCAGACATCACAGTTAAAGTTTCTAAACGGTTAGAACTGCCTGATAAATTGCATTAGATCCATACAGGATTACTCAGGTGGGTTTGTTGTCTGCTGTTTGCACACTGGAGCCGTATTCCCACACTGGCTTTGGTAGCAGTCTAATGACTTGGTTGTCCTCGAGTGTTTCAGAGGCTTTTCAATCACATTTAATCTCCGTAAATCCTTTCTCACTGCAGGGAAAGGGAAAAGTATGATGAGATACTTTGGTGGTAATTTAGCTTCTTTGCAGACTCAGCTGTTTTCTAAGACAGGGTGGAGTAGAGAGTTACCTACTTGTGATTTGTTATGCAGGAACTGCATTTAATTGTGTAATGTTAAGTTTGATGTTAAACAAGTTGAAATTGTCTCCAACACACGGTCTTTACTATGAACTTGTTGTTTGTTTGCAGTGAAATAAATTATGTTTTACAGAGGATTCACATTTTCCCAGGACTCAACAAGGCTTAAGGAAGGATAAATAAACCTTTGTTAATGACATAACCATTTTTCATATTATCACTAAACTGGATTTTATGCGAGTGGACTCATTATGGCCTTCAGTTTTAACATAAAATAAATAGAAAATGTTGGTCAGATTTTTATTCGACTACATAATAATTTATGTAAGTTGAGAGAAATGAGCGAAATGGCTTCGGTTTTCTGTGACATGTTTACACTTTCATATTTCTGAATATGAATAGTTTTAATCATTATAGATTCTCTATAGTGTTTTCTTAAAATGGAGTGTTGTTGTGTTAGAAACTTTGAGCAGAGATTTTCAGAGTCTGACGAAAGAAAGCTTCTCATGAGAGCTGCAACACGCTGTCTCTATCAATAGTGCTTATTACTTGTCACTCCTATTAATCTTTGTTTTACTTTGGCAAACATTTGTTTATCTTACCAGTCAACAGTTGGTACTTGCATCTAACTCACGGGAGTCAAACTCCAGTCCCCGAGGGCCGCAACTCTGCTTGTTTTCCAACTAACCCTGCCTTACCCTCTGCTGATAACCTGGATCAGGTGTGTTCAGCCAATCAGAAGCTGTAAGTGCAGAGATGGTTGGAAAACTGCGGGACTGCGGCCCTCGAGGACTTGAGTTTGACACCCCTGATCTAACTGATCAGATATACAGTGTATACACTGTCTTTCTGGGGCTGCTTTGCAGCCTCAGGACCTGAACAACTTCCTAAAATAGATGGAACCATGAATTCTGCACTCTACCAGAAGATCCTGAAGGACAATGTTCAGCCATAAGTTTGTGACCTCAAGTTCAAGCGCACTTGGGTTATGCAGCAGCACAATGATCCGAAACACAACAGTAAATCCACCTGAATGGCTCAAAACAAACTGAACAGCTTGTAACACATGCTGCTGGGCAGTTCTCTTTGCTGTTCTGTGAGCCTTTGTATGTTTTTCCCATTGATAACACTGAGAATGGGCGACAAAAGAATGCGTCATCATGCGTCACGTCGGTTAATATTGTCAGTGAGATGGCCACACAGATGCAATGGAAGGACATTGTAGTCAAATATCATTCAACTAGAGACCTGCTGGTTTCGGATTACAAATACAATCACAGTGAAATGAAAAGGCACCTCAGGGCACAGTGGGTCACAGCAAACTTGGCCACATTAAACACGTTGAGCTATGATGTAGCATATTGTTAAAAGTGGAAGTGATTTCTGCTGCTATAACTAAGCTTTCCACATCTCGTACTCCATGGTCCTGCTGAGCCCGCCAGTGGTTCCGCTATAACCATTTCATCGCATTATTAGTTTATCGTACTCTGTCCCCTATGCTTCCCCTTATCTCTTTGCTTCTTCCTGCTGTTTGTCTGCTCATTCTTCAGACTTGTGGAGGCTGATGCTGCAGCGATTACAGTCTAAAAGAGGAATATTATATTACAGTACGTCTGTGGTTTTACACAGTGTAGAAACCAGACCACCGAGGCTGCAGTATGTGATCTAATCAAAACAGAACAAGGAAGGACATTTTTGTTACTGTGACTCTGAAACAGATGTTGATTCTCTGTGAATTCATACAACAATACAGAATTTGTACTATTTGAAAAATGCATTTCTATGCTTGTAAATCACGCTCGGGCTCATCAGCCGCTCAACAAAGTGGCTTTTGTTGCCTCTATTCGTTGGATTAGCTTTTGATAACAGGGAGTTTTGTCTGTCGTGATTGCTCCTGTGAGACACAACTTTTCATTCTGACAGTAATAACTGGACAAATCAGTGTTAAGATGCTTTTTGTCCTTTTGAAAGGTTCTGACAGTGTGACTGATGCCAGTAGTTTTGGAAAGTGTTTGGCTTTGGTCCAGCAGCTGTCAACAGGAGACTTGTGGAAGTGCTTCACTGACTGAAACTGAGCCTAAAGCAATAACTGAGACAAATTTACAGGCTACATTAAAAAGGTAGTCCACAGATGGAGGCAGTTATTAAGGCCAAGAAAGATCAGAAAAGTATTTTTTAATAATTTCCACTCAGAATCATCTTTTGAAAGACTGCTTTCAATTTCAAAATGTGAAGTGCTAAACTGAGCACATTAGCACAAAAGGTATTCCTTTGCGGCTTGTTGTACATCTTTAAATAACGTCTTGGTTGTCTTATTACCAGCGTTAGCGTCGGGAAGCCACAGGGGAGTGTCAACATGAAGTGCCAGACAGACACCTTCACTCCTGTATGTGAACACATCACACATAAAAGCCAGATTCTGAATGTCTGAGTTAGGGTCAGAAGCCAGTGGAGCAGATGAGGGGCCATCCATGTGCTTCAGCAATGGCCCGGACTGACCTCTGACCTTTAACCCCTGTGCACAGAACAGCTCTGTGTTCCCGCTGGTCCCAGACAGGAGGAGCTCTGTTGGAGAGGTCATGACTTTCTTCTCCTTCTTTTTCCTCTATGTAGTATTTGAGTTCTACTCTGCAGTTGTTCTTGAACTTCTCCTCAAACTTTTTTTTTAAGATTTAAAGCTGAAATAACTTTCTAAAAATTATTTTTGGCC
>OMLM01007770.1:47433-73114 GCA_900302695.1 Helostoma temminkii | reverse complement strand
ACATTTTGGGGGCATTAACATGTTATTAATACACCATTGACATATCATCACCTTATTAAGTTAATATAATACTTTGAGTTATTTAATGTGTTTTCTGGTCCTCTGTTGACTGTATGTCACAATAATTCACCATTTTTAGCTCTGTCTTTGGTCTCTACCAACTTCTGATGAATACGCAGTTTGGCTGCTAAATGCCCCCCCCATTTGACTACTTGCCCTTACAGTGTGTCTGTTGTTTAATGCCCAAGCCATGATATACTGTGGGATTTAGAGCTTTTTCACTGAAATTGATAGTGCTGCATTTAGGGTGAACCAATCCGTTGTTGCACGATAATATACACTTTTAATATAATTAGATTGTTTGCGCTAAGACATGGATGTTATATAACCACATAACAGAATATATAGCAAGCTGTCTGCGATGGTTTTCCAGGTTCTTGTTTGTTTGTTTGTTTGTTTGTTTGTTTTTTGCCACTTGCATAGAAACAGAGCTGAGATTTGAGAAGTGCAAAGTGGAGAATTGACTCTTAACTTCTAGTTGTGAATTGCTTTGTAGCTTTATTTTACCTTTTTGAAGTCGTTCGCCTTGAACATGCAGAGAGTTTTTCTTTGTCTCTCACAGAGACCAGATGGGACGTTTTCACAATGTTTTTTGCTTTTATGGAGCATAACAATGGCCTTGCTGTGCACAAGTTAGCACATTCTTCACATTCATAAAATCTCATTGTTTTTGTGCAGATTTTTCTCAAGTTTTGTGTGTTTGTGTGTGTGTCATAACATCCTGCTAAATTACAAGAAAGCACAGATAGGTTGAATTAAACAGAAGTGCTTTATCAAGTAGGACAATAATAAAGATGTTACCTGTTTTATCAAGCATAGCACTGATGCCACAGTTGATTAATATGACTTTTAATATGACTTTTGCTCTCATTTGCAGGGAAATGTGCATAATACACACAGAGCATCCAGCTCATATCTCATGTTTTGGACCTCCGGGACATGTGCCATCCAGAAAAAAACAGCTGTTCCTAGTTTGTTCACCTCTCTCTGTATTTTTGTTTTGTGCAGGTATAGCTGCAGCCCCCGTCCATACCAACTGCCAAGATGGTGGCGTTGTCGCTGAAAATATGCGTTCGCCAGTGCAACGTTGTGAAGACGATGCAGTTTGAGCCCTCCACGGCCGTCTATGATGCCTGCAGGATCATCAGAGAGAGAGTCCCTGAGGCTCAGACTGGACAGGGTGAGAAAGACACATGAAAGGCACTGGATGGAGTTTAAACTGCACACGAAATGGGTACAAGTTTAGATTTACAGTACATCAAACAATTCATTTTGTGAGCTGCATCCACCAATGTTTGCAGCTCAGGTGGTTGTTCAGGAGTCCTGAGGGGGAAAAATGGAGAATAGGTGGTTCTGACTAAGATCAGACAAAAACAAAAATATATAGGCTGTCACAGCTTAAATAATCATATAGTTGACGTGTATTTACTACAAATATAAATTTATATATTTGTAGTATTAACTATGTAAAGCATACTTAATATTAAGTTACAATTATATTATAGTTAATATACTCATTACTCTCAAGAGACAGAACAGCATGTAGACCCCACTAGACTCTGTCAAGTCCCATTAAAGCACATGGCGAGTTCTGTAGCTGAGTCCAAGACAAGTATGAACCAAATTCCAAAGATTCTGGGACAAGTCAGATACTGGACTGAACTTGGGATTGAGTCCAAGTACTACAGCCCTGCTAAGAAGATAAAGGCATCTGCCTCTTATGACAGCAGCAACATCATCATCATTCCTTTTTTCCTGTGCAGATGTGCTTGAATAGTGCTCTGTACTCTCATTACCTAACATCATAAAGTACACCGTAAAGTTGGTGAGTCTAGGTGAGAGACGTTAAATCACTCGTGACATGCTAATATTTCTGTCCTCTCAGATGCAGTACTTCTTGGCCCTTGTTCTCCACAATGACCTAGACCGCACACTGGTCAAGTCAGATTCTGTATCAAGCTGATTTAATGATGTCTGTTCCCCGTGTGAATAATAACGTGAATCACACTAATCTCTCTCTTTTTTTTTCCACTTGCTGCTTCAGCTTCAGACTACGGCCTATTTCTGTCTGACGAAGACCCCAGAAAAGGCATCTGGTTGGAGTCTGGAAGAACACTGGACTACTACATGCTACGTAATGGGGTAATCAAATCCACCTGTTTTAACCCACACACAAATGATAAATGTGAATGTGAAACATAGTAAGACACGCACACCATGGGAGATGTGCGTGACAGATGTGATGTGTGAATAACATTGACCTGGACTAATCCATAAGCTGAACATACTGGGACTCAGATCATGAACAAAGTTTTTGCTGTTGAAGTACTAATCTCTGAACTTTAATTCATGAAATCTGCCGAGTGATGACATCTAACGCATTACAATGGTCTTTGTTTGAATAGATTATAGATTAAACGCTTTTATAATGGAGGAATTTCAAACAGTTTAAGCCCAAATCACACTGGAGTACGGAAAAGATGAAGAAGAATGATAGAATATAAACAAGGGATAAAATTGGATATTTGGAAAAATAAGATATTCGAAGGGAGCTTTTAAAAAAATAAAAGTTCTTTACACCCTTTGCCAGCTGGTTTTCAAGTCGCTGATCCCTGCTGCCAAATGCCGGATCGACTCCAGTTCTCTTTGTGTTCATGTAGCTCTCCCTCTCGTTACATCAGTGGTTTTGCTGCTTTAAATGCTTTCTCCTCTTCAAATCCACCAAAGGCAACCCAGGTAGAAGGCATGACTGTGACCAGTTATTCACAACCAAATCTCTCCTCATTGTAGCAATTGGAAGGGAGCAGCGGGCTGTGATAAGCAGCCGTTAAATAAGGTTTTCCGGCCTGTATTCTCCACTCGCTCCACCCAACCTGGCTGCATTTGATCATTTTCTCAGCACCGTCTCTTGATTCATGCATTCCTTTCTTATTTTTTCTTTTTGTGTTCTTCTCTCCTATGTTGTCTTTGAGCAGGATATCCTAGAATACAAGAAGAAGCAGAGGCCCCAGAAAATCAAAATGTTGGACGGGGCCGTTAAAACCATCATGGTGGACGACTCCAAAACAGTTGGAGAGCTGCTTGTGACTATATGCAGTAGAATAGGTACGCGGTTTCTTTTAGTAACCTTTATCTCAATGTGTACCAGCAGGAAGTACTTCTAACTTTCAGTCATGTTTAAAATGTAGCAGTGTTAATACATTTTTTTTTTTTTGCTTTTGCTTTTTCCCCTAATACAAACAAAAATTCTATTGTTCTACTAATACAGAAACTTTTTTCCGTTTTGATTGCAGGCATCACAAACTACGAGGAATACTCTCTGATCCAGGAGACGGCGGAGGAGAAGAAGGAGGACGGGATGGGCACGCTGAAGAAAGACAGGACACTGCTGCGAGACGAGAGGAAGATGGAGAAGCTGAAAGCCAAACTACACACAGACGACGACTGTGAGTCCATTTGAGCTGAAGGTGGACTGTTTTACCATTAAAGGAATAGTCCGCCATTCTGATTCATTTGTCATGTACATTTTGTCATGTGCAGTTTGTGCTACTTTATTTGCCACAGACATTCAGCTAATGTACTTTATTTAAATGCCTGCTATTGAGACGTTAGCTGCGGCAGCTGGAGGCTGTGCAGCACTGGGGTCTCGAGCTACACTGGGTCTTATTAGTTGCCAAGCTCACTGTGTTGTGGTTATTTGTTGACGTAGTTAATTTTTCAGTTCTGTTTTCAGTTTAATATTGGAATTCTATGTCATAATGTTGTTTGATCAGCCCCCCCCACCTACTAAAACTGTTGCAATGGCAATGCACATTCATTATTTCTCAGGCTGTGGTTATGCAAACAAACAGTTTTTCACCAGAATAATATCCCAGTTTAACAGCTACCTGCAGTACATTATCTAACATCTTGGATTGTAATTTGCTAGCAGCATATCTAGAACTCGGCTCAGATTAAGTCTTTTCCTTCCCATTTCATATGAATTCACATTCTATGACGTCCTCAGCCCAGAATGAAGTCATATCCTAAATGATGGACTACAGCAGCAAAGGCTGTGAGAGGATATTTCCTTTCCTTCATGTTCAAACAACTGAAATTGAAAATTTGATTTAAAATGTTCTTATATTATATAGTTAATAGTTAGATTATATCTCTAAAAAAAAGATATAATTGTGTTGTAGTGCAGTGTGATAGAGGGTTTTTGAATGTAAGGGCAGGGAAAGTCAGAGTGGTAGAGTGGGGAGAGAGAAGCTACATCTTAGTAAAACTGTATGTAACAACACCAAACGGATAATAAACAGGAGCCATTTGCAGTGTTTTAATGTGGCTATTAAAGGTTGCTAAAGGGTCCTCAAATCCCACATATCTAATGAATGACTAAAGCAACATTTATCATGTTCTTGTACTGGGTGTAACGGCGCATATTGGGCATAAATGACCCCTTTAATTCAGCATATTTATCAGACACTTAAACTGTTGTAATCTAACTGCCGTGTTTTGTGTTTACAGTGAACTGGCTGGACCACAGCAGAACATTCAGAGAGCAGGGGGTGGATGAGAACGAGACACTTCTGCTCAGGCGCAAATTCTTCTACTCGGACCAGAATGTGGACTCCCGAGACCCGGTCCAACTCAACCTTCTTTACGTACAGGTCTGACCCTCTCTTATATCTCCTCTCCATTTATGTCCTAGTGAAATTGGCTCACGTCCGTCTAACCTTGCTTACTTGATGATTGTTGTAGAGTTATAATAATTCTCCCTCAGTTCATTTTAGTTTTAGTTTTTAGTTTTTTAGTTTTATTATTTTATACAATAAATGTTTTGTCTTTCAGGCTCGAGATGACATCCTCAACGGTTCTCACCCTGTATCTTTTGACAAGGCCTGCGAGTTTGGAGGCATTCAGGCCCAGATTCAGTTTGGGCCTCACATAGAGCATAAGCACAAACCTGGATTCTTAGAGTAAGACCATGTCAAGTCAATTTATATAAATTCTTCATCCAATATTATAGGTGTATGTGTGTGTAACTAATCTGTTGGAGTACCAGATACCAATTTCTTTTCATTTACTAAACGAGCGTTCAAAGATTTGTTTGAGGTTTAAACTTCTGTTTTGTTTCTTCCTCAGCCTGAAGGAGTTTTTACCCAAAGAGTACATAAAGCAGAGAGGAGCTGAAAAGAAAATATTCCAGGTGTGAGGACATTGTCTTGTTGCTTTAAAGCACATGTTGATTGTTTTTTATTTTCACCTGTGTTTGATGCTGGATAAATGCACATTCTAACCTGCAGGAGCACAAAAACTGTGGAGAAATGACAGAGATTGAAGCAAAAGTGAAATATGTCAAACTGGCACGGTCTTTGCGGACGTACGGTGTCTCTTTCTTTCTGGTTAAGGTGAGTTGCAAATCTGACAAGTGATATGTTAATTTAAAACATCTGCACCATTTTATTCAAAGGAAATTTTTGGAATGAGTTGAGCTGTAGTTGGAGCCTTTTAACTCCCGACTGTAAAGGTTGTTCTGTGGGCTCAATGTTCCACTTTGTCTATTGTATTGTGTTATATAAACACATTTGCTGGTAAATTCAAAAATCTTTTTGCTTTTTTAAATTTGATGAATTTAGAAATCAAATCTTATTGAGGATCCTAAAATGTTCGTGAAGCCAAGTGTTTATGTTCATGAAACTTCTCCTTCAAAACTTTTTTTATATTTATAAAATGAAAATTTATAAAATGTCCTTGTTGCACAAATGTTGCTTTTGTGCAAATTTTCAATGACTGAATTCTTTTATCTCTTGCATAAATAATCTTTTTTCTTTTGTTATACAAATGATGCTTTTACCCTGACCTTAATGAATTTAGAGAAGACTATTATCATTCATCATCTCTTTTTTTTTTTTTTACCTTTACGTTTTTTTCATACATCAAATATTACATATACAGGAGAAATTTTCCTCTATAAATGTAGATGTATTCAAATAAAGAGGAGCCAAAGGGGATTTTACATTTTCCTTCAAACATCTTTTTCGCTGTCTCCCCCAATCACCAAGACATGGGCACAAACACGCCGGCTGCACCTCATCTGCAGGGAGTTCAGCGATTTTCCTGGAAGGAAACCAAATGTCTGTGCAGCCGAGTGTGGCACTCACACTGTTTCAGAGAAAGAAAAGAGGAAGTGAAGTGAATGAGGGAGACTGGGAGACATCACATCACACACAAACCCGGGACACTTACTCTCCCAAATAAGTCCAACTGCCAGCAGATGCCTGCTGATAGGAGCAATTTGCTCATTTCGAGTTGTAGTACCTGTGGAGCTGCTATGACAAGAGTGACAGATAACTACTTTTTTTTTTTTTCCTCCTGACATCATTTGTCACCATGTGGACATGCTGAATAAAGTCACAGGAAACTTTCCTGTCTGCATCAAGAAATAGATTTTCTGAGTTCATAGCTCAGGTCCCACAGAAAATGAGATGATTCCTGGTGATTGCTTGAGGGAAGAAAAAAAAACCCTACTGCTGTCACCGACTTTCGGACTGTTCCAGGCTTTTTCCCCAGTAAAGTACGAGAGGATAACGATTCTTAGTTTTACTTTTTTATACTTTATAAATGGAGTACATAATGATGATGATGATGACTGACTCCCTTTAAATCCTCATCAACCATGAGCTTAAAAACTAATTGTACACATCCACAGGTCTTGGATATGTGTTCCTCTTGATCAGTTTCACATCTGTATGCACTCAGCTGTGATGTTTTTGTTATCCTCAAACCTTGTTTGAAAAAAATCTGCTTATAGTCTAGAGTCTGGAGTTTACAGACCCTCCAGGAGTTTTACACAACTCACCTCTTTGCCCTCGCGTCACAGCTCATCATGTTCTGTCCATCTGCTCCCCGACTGCAGTTTCTGAAGAAACGTTTGCTTTTTCCATGAAAGGGAAAATATAAAGAAGTGCGCTGGAGTAAAGCTTTAAGGTTTAGTGACAACACAAAAAAGACTTGTTAAGATAAATAGGTGATTAATACACAACATGTTAATTACTAACTGGTTTGCCTTTAATAAATAGATGAATAGAGGAGTGAATACCCATCTGGGTAGTGTGACAGCAAAATTAGAGCTTCATGCTGTGAGGCCTCTGAATTCAAATTTTTGTGCATGAATTGCTGTCCTGTTCTATAAATGTCTGATTGTGCAGGCAGAGCAATGTGAAAATGAAAGGAAATACTGTGGCCAGAATGAAGAGAATAACATTGACTCATTAAAAAATGACCTTATTTGCACTGTGTATGTAATATTTTGTTTATTATAACTTTTATTTGTACATTATGGCCAAATGATAACTGCCATGGGTTTAGTGTAAAACAGCGGATACAAATTAAAATGAACATTTTTACAAAGTTGTGCTCACGTGCGCTTTGCAGGAAAAGATGAAGAGTAAGAACAAGCTGGTGCCGAGGCTCCTAGGCATCACCAAAGAGTCTGTGATGAGAGTGGATGAGAAGACCAAAGATGTGGTTCAGGAGTGGCCACTTACCACTGTGAAGAGGTGGGCTGCGTCACCCAAGAGCTTCACCCTGGTGAGACGCACATACTCTACAGTCACAGCAACAAGGCACCAGTTCTGAATATTTTTCCACAAGAATTCTCAATTTGTTTATTCATTTATTTTTGGTGCTGCTTTGTTCTCGCCCTTGTTTTATCTTTTTATTCATTGCACACACGCCAAGCACACCGTTCCTCCAGTGGCCATTAAACAGTAACTGTAGTGCTCAGTCTGCCTCCTTTCATTCCCTCATACACTTCACTTATTGAACAGTCTCCTTTGTCCTCCTTGTCTATATCCTCTTTTGTGTCAGCACCCTGAGTCAGTGAGCAACATGGATTTAATCTTGCAGATCTGGTAGATTCACTGTCTTGATTAAGTTAACACTGCTTCTCTTTCCTGCTGTTAATTTAGTAAAATGCTTCGTAGTTTAGTCCTGGTGTCTTTGTGACCTCACATTTTCCATCCATACACAATTCAAGGAAAATGTGAGTTCACAATTTATTCCATTACCTATATAAAGTCTAACCCATGATGGTTTTTGGGTTAATCTAACTCTCTGAATGTTGCAGCAGCTTGGTGTCACCCAACACATTGTGTCATAGTCATCTGAAACTAGTTGGCTTCATGGATTCACAATAATCCTCACAGTAAATCCCCTGCCTGTGTACAGTACAGGCAGTGCGGAGATTACTTTCCTTACAGCAAATGCACATTAAAGATGGTTGTGTGTGTGTGTGTGTTTCTGTGTGCGTAGGATTTTGGAGAGTATCAGGAGAGCTACTACTCGGTGCAGACCACTGAAGGGGAGCAGATCTCCCAGCTCATTGCTGGTTACATCGACATCATCCTCAAAAAGGTGACATTTTTCTCTCTTTTTTTTTTTTTTCTTTTTTCTGGAGACACAGGTGAATCATAATGAATCTGTAGCCTATGGTAGCAAAGTCTCGGATCAGTTGATGCTTGACGTACTCAGGCTGCTGTGCCATGCAGCTGCAATAAGATAAAAGTTAGTTTGATGTTGATTTAGCCGACTACTGCATGAGTTCAGACTCTTTGTTTCTATGACACTGACACTACTAAACGAGGTTAGCAATTGTATCCTCGAGGGAGTTTTAAAAAAAACGCAGCTGGCTTCTTTTGAAAGTAATTCTTTTGGTTTATTTTTTCTGTCCTGCAGAAACAAAGCAAAGACCGTTTTGGATTAGAAGGTGACGAGGAGTCGACCATGCTTGAGGAATCCGTATCCCCGAAGAAGTACGTACATGTGTATAACTTATAAAAGTGGTGTGACACTTTAGTATGCATGGAAATAATTTATTTAAGGTAGTTCCACTGAAAAACCATTTGAAATTATTATTAGTTGGTAGCAATAATCTGAGTACACTGAGCACAGATTTTGTTACAGCCTCCTTCCTTATGTTGTTTATCCTGCTTTGCTTCAGTGATGTGTGATGCATGCCCTGCTGATGTTGCAAATATTCATATGCCATACATCCTTCATTACAAGGCAAGTTTATCGTAGTCATGTTGATCGTTTAAATTTGGGGCGACATTTCCGTGTGCATTGAACGCAGCACTGAAACATCACAAACCTGCTGGAATGGCTGAAGACTCTTGGGTCGTTTAAAACTGTGAATGTTGGAGGCAGTTGCAAAGTAGAACACCAACATGGGGGAATCTTAACAAAAGCTATGGAAATAAAGTTACTCTTCAGCAAACATGCAATTCTGATTAGGCCCTATGTGGTTTCTGCGGTGCTGTGTCGTGTTACAGTTCTGTATAAACTGTGGTAAAATGATGGTTTGTCCATGTGCTCAACAGCAGCACCCAAAGTTATTGCATATCCTTCCAGCAAAACACAATATCAGATCGGGTCCTTTTTCAATTTCCTCACTGCCGCCCTCGACCGCAGCTCACACATCCATCTCCTAGAACCTCATTTCACCACATGAGCACTTCCTTAGCTCGACTTTATCCTGAGAGATAATCGTTATGTGAGGAAATTTTGCTGCGCTGAACAAGCAAAGGCTCTATCGGAACATTTCCTGATTACACGTGCGTTTGCTCATTTGTCCACAGTGGAGTTTGGCCACATAACTGAAGCCTCTTTTTTTCCCTGTCTAGCCTCAATTGATGTTGTTTTCCTGCTTTCAACTGACAGAGCTTGTGCTGCAGTTGTTGTTGTATTATTTTTCCTTCTGTTTTTATCTGGGATCACACCCACGGCTGAAAGCACAACTCTTCAATGCTGCAAAAAGCATAGCAAGCAAACAAAGCATAGCTTTGTCTTCCAGAAGTACATGGTGGAAAGCCTCTGCTGTGTGTTTGTGGCCCAATGTGACCATTGAACACAACATCTCCCATAAATACACACATCTAAAAACTAGAAACATGCTCTCTTTGTGGCTGGCTTCTTAGTTAACAAGCCACATGGTTTATGGTACATGTATATATGTTCACGTGTGCATATGATCGGTTTTGTTTCTGTTTTGCTTTCTCGGTCACCAGTTGTTTACTTCTGCATGAGAAAAATTACATATTCTTCGAACTTAGCAGACTGTGGACGGGACAACCCCACAGTTATGTGTCCGTCATACTCAGTAACTTATTTACAGATGCTGTTCTGACTTGTTGTTGTGCCTGCAGGTCGACCATCCTTCAGCAGCAGTTTAATCGTGTGGGCCGGGTAGAGCACGGCTCAGTGGCGCTACCGGGGGTGATCCGATCCGGCTCCATTGGCACAGAGTCGCTCAGCATGGGCACAATGCCCTCTGCTCAGCAACAAATCACCATGGGTCAGATGCACCGTGGGCACATGCCACCACTGGTAAGAGCAGTGCAGCAGAAACATACTTATCTTTCAGTCACTGGTACATTTCTTAGTTTTACATTTTTCCTTTCCTGTGTTTATTTAAAAACCAATCCAGGCTGTTCTGTAAGACACTCAATCTGTTTATTTTCCCGTGTGTTTAGAGTTCAGCACAGCAGGCTCTGATGGGAACCATCAACACCAGTATGCAAGCTGTGCAGAAAGCCCAGATTGACCTGGGAGAGGTTGACAACCTCCCACCACTGGGACAGGACATGGTACTTTATACTGCACATGTACACTTAAGCACTTAAACACTTGTGCTGTATGTACTGTATAATTTATGCATCCACTGAACTAATAATTGTGTTTTAACTGCAGTCATGCATGCAATCAGATCACTTGATGTGCAGTCTACTTGTGTTTTACTTAGGCGTCCAAGGTGTGGATCCAGAACAAGATGGATGAGTCGAAACACGAGATCCACTCCCAGGTTGATGCCATCACTGCGGGAACAGCCTCTGTGGTCAACCTCACAGCTGGTCAGTGCATGAATCGGTTTTAGTTATTGTGCAATTAAATCATTTGAAATGTAAACATATCCTGCTGTGGTTTGGTGAAAGTGTCTGTTCTGTGCGGCACTAGATTTGTTTCAGTCGCTTCTCTGTGACTCTGTTTCTCTACCGCCATCTCTAATTCTGTCCTTTCTCCCCGTGTTCAGGCGATCCGATGGACACGGACTACACAGCAGTTGGCTGTGCCATCACCACCATCTCTTCCAATCTGACCGAAATGTCAAAGGGTGTGAAGCTGTTGGCTGCGCTGATGGAGGATGATGTGGGAGGAGGTAATGACCTGATGAAGGCTGCCAGGACACTAGCGGGGGCCGTGTCTGACCTGCTGAAGGCTGTGGAGCCAGCCTCTGGAGAGGTGAGCCTCAATCTCTGAGATAATGATCTTGTCAAAACATGTCAAATTCAACTCCCTGCTGAGTCGCTGGTAATTGAAAACGTACATTTTAGCAGTGTATCTGTATTTGAGTCAGTCTAGAGTATTTGACATGGTGAAGGAGGCAGGTGCACTCCCAGGTTGTCATGATGAAGTCTGCTTGACATAGTAGGAGGTGTAGAAATTAGGCTGTCAAATGAAGGCAAATGTTACACACCATATTGAGTGCAAACCAAACAGTGCACACGAATAGAGAGGGGAAACTGTAGCCTGAGTCTGGATTCGAGCCCATTCAGCAAGTAAACTTTTTCACCATTTGTATCATTTGAAATGCCAGATTCTGTGCGTACTCAGTTGTCTGCGTAATGTTTATTTCTGTCCAAACTGAAAGTGTATAAAGTTAATTAATTTTGCCACAGAGTCTCTTAATAGCGCAGCTCTCCTGGTTCTCCAAACTACACCTAATTATATGAATGTCCTCCTGCTCTAAGCCAGCCTCATCTTAATGAATTGTTCTGGTCTGTCTAAAGTAGGACCCCAGGCTGAGGCCGAGCTGATTGGCAGGCTTATTCTTTGTGGTAACAGAGCCAGCCAAGAACACTGTGAATCATTCCCTCATAGTTTTCTAGTGTTCTCTCCCGAGTTAACTGGGAGTTTGTTGTTTTATGAAACAGTCCAGAAGTTGTCATATATTTCCTAGTTTTGTGACAGCTATTATACATGTGCAATATGCATTCAGGACAGATGACATATGCCCTGCACAGTAGATTGTGATTTATTTTGTTAAATGTGTAACAATATGATGAATTGCTTGGTGTTGAAATGGGATTTTTAACAGCATGTCAAGCATTGTCCATAATGAATTCAATATACATGAAACCATGTTTAAAAAAAGCCTTGGAGCTAAAACTACAGAGCTTTTATCACAACTATGAGTCTAAACTGCACAGAAAGATGCCAAGCTGCGCTGTTTTCGCCGGTGTACACATGACTGTTAAACACATTACTGTTTCAGTCTCAGCATACAAGCTGATGCCGCTTCCCACCAGATGCATGTCGAATTGCAGCCTCACATTTTGTTGCTTCTCCGTGTCCATCTGCAGCCCAGACAGACTGTGCTGACAGCAGCAGGCAGCATCGGCCAGGCCAGCGGAGATCTCCTGCGCCAGATTGGAGAGAACGAGACAGACGAAAGGTTCCAGGTAACGCTGCAACCCCTCAATTTAACATCATCACTCTTTTCAGAGAGATCTCTGTGCTCAGAGCTACCACTCGGTTAATCATGAGCACATTGGGACCAGGGAAAAATGGAGGGTGTACATTAAAAAAAAATACTTTTTTTCATTTTTTTAAATTTGAATTGAATGTTGTTTTAGCTGTCATAGTTGTGAGTTGTGAGCTGTTGTGAGTGTGTGTTTTCTCATCCTCATGCTTGACTGAATCATGATTGTTACTGTAATACCGTTTGAATCCAAACTCAACATAACTTCTGTTCTGTCTGTCACCACGCACTGGAATGTTTCACAGTAATTCAGTAATGATGAGTTTTGCAGCTGGTAAAGGACTTAATATAGTATATTTATATGATTTAAGATATGTATATATCATATATTATAGATTTTCTGAAAGAAAAAATGAGATGGTGCTTAGATGTGATATTACTGTGATAAATGTACCTTAACTTACCTTACCCACATAATCCTAGGGCATAAGTTTAGAGTTGTGTACATGTTTACCTTTATTTTTCACTATCCAAATGCCATTGTCACATTATTAATATTGTTGTTGTCATTGTTATTATAGCTGGCTTTCTTCTTTCTTTTCCACCTTCCAGGACATCCTTATGAATCTGGCCAAAGCAGTGGCCAACGCTGCAGCAATGTTGGTGCTGAAAGCCAAGAATGTGGCCCAGGTTGCAGAGGACACTGTGCTTCAGAACCGCGTCATTGCCGCTGCCACTCAGTGCGCCCTGTCCACCTCCCAGCTGGTGGCGTGCGCAAAGGTACGGAAGTATTTATTCTTTTTGAACCCTGCACACGTTATATACACGTATAACTGATGGATGCATGAATCATGTTTCCCACATAAAATGAGAAATTCATACTAAATGACTCATATCCCAACAGCTTTTGTTTAATGTTCAGTTGAAATGCAGTTCTGAAAAATAGATTCAGTGTTTATTATGCCGATGATGCAGATTTGTCTCAGATGTGAACATCGCACTTGCAGTAGTATCAATAGATATTATCCAAAATGTTTGGTTGAGTGCATCACGATAGTCCCAGTACGGGTAAGACTGTGCAGTGTGGTTTGGTAAATAGAAACCTTTTTCTCCAAATATGTGAATAACCTTCAAATTATCTGCAGCTAATTATCATTATTTTATTTGTTTATTTATTTAGCAGAATGAATTTTTTTCACAATGTTAAATACCCTGTGCCCTCATTGTGTTTGTGTATCCTGAACTGTACAACCCACATGCCTCTAATTAGTTTAAATGCTCTACTGGCTCCCAATCTGAGTACTTGCATTTACTAAACAAATCCTCACCTCTCCGCACAGCAGTGTGATGAGAACCATCTGCCGAATCCCTCTCAAATCTTCTTTTGCATTTCCTCTGTTCTCTGTGAAATGAGATTTGTGATTTAATGATGAAAAGGCTGTCGTAGCGGTGTGTTTAGACCCGAGTGGAATCTTTTTGCTGTTTATTTTCCGATCGCATCATTTTAGTTGAATTCAAATCACTGTAAGTCAAATTGCCTTTCTTCTGTGTGTTTTTTTGCTAAGTGTTTAATGTTTTACATGTGTTTCTTCAGCTCAGTGGTGATAAGAGATAAGCTTGACCTCTTTCATTCCTTTTATCTTTTATACACTCTCCACCCATGTATATCTTTCACCTCCATGTTGTTGTAGGTGGTGAGTCCCACCATCAGCTCCCCCGTTTGCCAGGAGCAGTTAATCGAAGCCGGAAAGCTGGTGGATCGCTCGGTGGAAAGCTGCGTCCAGGCCTGCCTCTCAGCCACAGAAGACGGGGAGCTCCTCAAACAGGTCAGCTTCATCACTCTGTACACCAGCAGTGCACTTTTTATGCATATGCTTCATACAGGTTTGACCCAGTAAACACTAGTTCAAATCAGTTCACTGCATTTGTTCCTACAATATAACATCACAGCAGCTGTTTTTTTATTTAGCATATTCAGTTTGTGTCCTGACACCCAACTGAAGAAGCAGTGAAGATAATGAGTCCAGCTCTCTGTAGTTGAGTGAAAAAAGTAGCAAATAATGCAGCTTAAGAAGCGCAGCACTGATGCTGATGATGTTTGCCTCTGTTGTTGAAGGTGAGCGCCGCAGCCAGTGTGGTGAGTCAGGCTCTGGGAGATCTCCTGCAACATGTCCGTCAGTACACCTCAAGGGGGGAGCCTATCGGACGCTACGACCAGGCCACTGACACCATTATGACCGTCACTGAGAGCATCTTCAGCTCAATGGGAGATGCAGGTGAGCCCAAAGATAAGATACAAAAATGCCCTTGTGTAGATGTATACGAGCCTGAAATATGTTGAACATAATGCACTTTTATTATTATGTATGAAAGAACTGGTTAATTAAGTGATACTTAAGGGAGAATTAGTTTTTCATTTGATAAAAGCACTTGCGGTTTATGCACATATTTTCAGCAGGGTTTTAGTTTTTATTAGCCATGAGCCCCAGGGAGAGCCAGCTCCTATTAAACGAATTGCCATGAAATTTTGTACAGGAACTTGTGGTCACAAGAAGATAAATTTTCCTCAAGCTTCGCTTTCAGGATGTGAGGATGACATTTTGTTTTTACAAAACAGACAATCAAGTTCCTCTCAGGATTAATTGTAATTTATCAAGTAAACTTGACCAAATCCCTGCAATAACCAGTGAACTTCCCACAAGTTTGTAGTTTTAGTGTAAACTAGGATGCTCTCATGCTAAACCAAGATGCTAGACACGATAAGCATTATACATGTGACTTGTCAGCATGTTAGCATAGTGCTAGCATGGCTACAGACTCTTAATCCGGTTAATTATACAGTTGCCACCTGTGAATGAAGAATTCAAAGCTCCTACTGTAAATACTGGCAAGCAACACTGACAGGTAATAAAAGCCAAGAAGCTGAACAATAAATGGAAGATGCCAGCTGCTGGCTTGTAAGCAGGGTTCAGTGATTGACTCCTTTGAGTTAATTCTTATTTTTTATATATATATTATATATTTAATATATAATATACTGTGAAAGTAGTCCTGTTCTGACATGTGTCTGGCTATGCTGTCAGTAATTAGGTGCAGTGAGTATTGTTTGTTTGACTGATCCCTGCCAGAGCTGACTGAATCTGCCCGACACTCCCTCAAACATGACCTGGCTGAGCCCAGTACTTAAAAAAACTGAAATAAAAGTTTAATGATTTACTAAGATCCTGAATTGCAAGTATTAAGTTAAGTGGACAATTTTGAAAATTGCACATTTTGTTGGTGGGGTGCCTATAAATGACTATAAAACATGGTGGAGGTGGTGGTATTTAAATGAGGATTTCAAATGTTTTGCTGATGTCTGTGCTCAGCTTGCCGGTTATCCACTCGAACTTGTAAGCACACACATGCAAGAGAGTTTTGAGAATGACCTGCGGAAATGCAAGAGGTAATTCGATGCAGAGGAATTAAAGGTGTTAGTAGAAGAGGTACTGAAAGCTAATGATCATTTTGATGATCTGCAGCATCAACATCCAAGTATTACAAGAAGAAGCGCTACATAGAACGATGCATTAAAGTCACATTTGGCCTAATTCAGCGCATCCTGGCTGCGCAGAAACCTGAGTCGGCATAACTCGCACAGACACACATGTGTACACATCTTGCATCTCGTGAATTAAACGTATAACTTTTATAAAAGTTGCAGGTGAACCGTCCTAAAAACGGTGTCCTGCCACACAGTTGTGTGGGTTAAGTCCTTCTCAGCCACTAGCCGATGCACTCGAGTGAAGCAAATCAACTTGTTCCATTTTTGTAGGTGTTATCAAGTTTGCATACGATTTAGTTCATGCAAACCTTTAGTAATTCAGGCTCAAGGTATCTAATCTTTCTCTAGAAACTACCTTGCCACAGCTCTGGAGTTTCTGGTTTCTGAAAATATGCCTTTGTTCTTGACTCATCCCATGTTCTCCTCAAAGAGATTGACGAAGGTGGGTTTGAATGGACTGCTGTCAGGCCTGGGGAAGCCGCAGAGAAAAGCTGACAGTGATGTTAACAAGTCTGACAGCAGAGAAAGACAGAGTTGCACAGAGAATGTTCTGGCCCAGCAGACATCTCAGACAAATTGACTGAGCTGACAGACAAATAAAACCGCCGTTTGCTCTGCCACACGCAGAGAATGTGGCCTTTGAACTGGTGTCGGATATGTCAGTTGATGTCACACCTGGCATTCAGGTACAAAATATGAAATGTGAAGAGGGGGGAAAAAGATTGATTCTTTGTGTAGTGAAGTGCACATCAGCGCTCACATGAATGATACAGGCTTACAGCCACATCACTTTTGTTGTGTGCAAGGTCTCCTTTAACAGAGGGAATATAGACACCGACTGTTCCTCCTTTACAAGTCGACATTTTAACAAGTAAACCTTCTCTTACTGCTGCAAAGAATGAAAAACCAGAACAGTCAATACACCCTCATAGGTTTATCAACATTACACTACTTATGTCATTATTCCTAATGTGCATGATTGTGCAAAATCAACACATACAGTTTTGTGTCTTATATTGCAAAATGGTTGAAGAATAAAATTTGGTTTTTATTTTTCACTTCGACTTGTTTGCAGTAGAAGAATGAGTTAAGTTTAAACACGTTCCCTCTCTTCGTCTGTTTCTCCTCTCAGGAGAGATGGTCCGTCAGGCTCGGGTCTTGGCTCAGGCCACCTCCGACCTGGTGAACGCCATGAGGTCTGATGCTGAAGCTGAGGTGGACGTTGACAATTCAAAGAAGTTACTGGCAGCTGCTAAACTGCTGGCTGACGCCACAGCGAGGATGGTGGAGGCCGCAAAGGTAAGCATCACGTGGGACAAGGAAAAATCTATTAATTGTTGGATTTTCTTGTGATTTTACATTTAGATTTATGTTCATTCAGAGCTTACGTGACTTGTAAAAAATTTGCATTCTTGGCTTTTCACACACATGGTGACCTTTTCAATGGCAGCAGAGGAAAAGGAAACCAGACACCACATGAATGTGTGTCCAAGAAAAAAAGGAAAAAAAAAAACAACAAAGTTTGGGAAGTGATTCTGCTTGATCTTCTTGTTAACGTGTTATTTCATGAATTCATTCTTTACTAGACTTTTAAAACTTTTGCCAATAAAAATGTAGGGCGTGGACGGATCTTCTGTCTTAAAACACCCAAATATTAAGGTGTGTTTTTCCGCTGTTGTGGATGGTAAAGTCAACATTTGCAAAACTGCCTTAGGATTATGTAAAAGTTACAAATCACAAGATCAAAACTTATTTTCATTAATTCATTAAGGATGGATTTATTCCAGTGAAATTTGTGAATCTTTGTTTGAGTTATGTTCTATACAAACACTGAGATCTTTATTACATTTTCTCATCTCATTTACATCCTTGTGCTCCTACATTGTTCACTTATGTATTGTTCATGGAGGAGCTGCATAATTTGTCTTTAATAGTTATTTTAGACAAAAACAAGCACCTCGTATAAGCTGCACTTTGTTTGAATAGCTCGACACATTTCAGGGTTTAAAGTCACTGTCAGACTTGGTGTAATGCAGTTCTGAGGCTATTTGGCTTTAGTTTTGTGTAACTTTTAGCCTTTTAGCCACGCTGTACACGCGTATGATGGCACTGTTAAGGGTTTCAGTGTCTTGTCCGAAGACAAGATATGCAAAATACAAGATGCTGTTTTGCTGAGAGTGTGCACAACGTTGAATGTGTGGCGCAAACATTGTAGTGTCCGGTTTTAATTAACTGAAACTCTACAATCCTCTTCAGAGCATCGATAAAACCTCGGTCGACACAGATCTAATCCTTCATCCTAACAGTAATGTGTTAGCAGGTGCAGTTATGGACTTGTAAACTGTAGTTATGAAAACATTTGAGTAGAGAATGAAAAGTAAAATAAGCACAAAATTATAATGACTGCTGAACTTTTTGATCTGGTCTTTTAACATCCCAGCTCTGCCTCTATCCAAACTATTTATCTGCCCTCTCTCTGCATCACTTTCATTACTTATTTACAGATATTAATAACCCTCCCTCTTCCACCATGAAAATTAAATGAGGCCCTCCAGCTGGTTAGTTGAGTTTGACGCCAGACTTGGCACTGTCACAGCTGTATGTTTTTCTGTGTCAGTCGAGGCCAGACGTTGCCTTGGTAACTGATTAATTGAGCATGTGCAGTGTAGTTTTTGGACAGCACGCTTTGCGGCTGTGTGAGCATCGTGGTCAGGTGATGATTTGCATTAAGTAAAACACATGCATTGTGTCATCGTACAGCAGATCTCGGTTTTTAAATTCTGTGATACCAGCTCTTTCAAATAATTCCAAAATCAGGCAGATGAAGCTAGAAATGACTCTGACTTGGTCACTAATATAATTTTACAGCTTCTAAAACGCTCCAGTTTCCATATATAGCCATATCTAGACACATCTCTGTTTGTAGTGACTCCTTGCAGCAGCTGTGGGGTTAAACATTACCTTAATGACATGGGTTTTTTCTTTGCGTAGATGCAGATGAAGCTGCCAAGTTTCCAGTTAATTAACCTAATAGCAGAGGGCTTAGCCTTCCCTAAGTGATATTGGTCTCCACAGGAGTCAGTTAAATTGTACTTCTGAATGCACAAACGGAAAGATGAAAAGTGATGCTTGATTATATGAGTAAACAACATCTCTTGGCATTTAGCCATCAACAAAGCGGCGATTGTTCGAGTGAAGAGGAGCTGCAGCTGAGTTTGAGTGCAGTGATTAAGTCTTCAAAAACGTGTGGATACACTGAGCTTACTTGTGCTGTATGTTCTGACGGCTTATGTGTGGGTGTGTCTGCTGCTCGTTTTAGTCAGGGGTGTGTGTGTGTGTGTGTGTGTGTGTGTGTGTGTGTGTGTGACATGATGAGTGCCTACATGTTGCTCGGGAATCTTAAGGCTTTGCTAAGAAAAAAACAAAACGTTGAGCAAAAATATAATCCTCACGCTCAGCTGTTTGCGCATCCTGCTCACCTGTCATGATCTGTGTGTGTGTGTGTGTGTTCTCAGGGGGCTGCAGCTTACCCAGAAAACGAGGACCAACAGCAGAGACTGAGGGAGGCTGCAGAGGGGCTGCGCGTGGCCACCAACGCTGCAGCACAGAGTGCCATTAAGAAAAAACTGATCAACAGGTTGGAGGTCAGCAAAGTCAGGACACAGTTTCTGTTCTTTGACCTACTTTGATCCAAGTGAATAGTCCAGTCCAGAAAATGGCAAAAATGTAGCACCTTAAAAACATTTACAGGAAAGGGTGACATTATCTGTACAGTATCATCCATCCATCCATTTTCTGAACCGCTTAGTCCCCTTAGGGGTCACAGGTGTGCAGGAGCCTATCCCAGCCGGCATACGAGAGGCGGGATACACCCTGGACAGGTCGCTAGTCTAAAGACAAAAAACCATTCACACTCTCACTCACACCTATGTGCAATTTTATATAGTAGCATATTTTAGTATATACTTGTTAATATGACTCTCTATTAAGTACAGATAAGTAAGGTCAGATTTACAATATCGTGTTTTTTTTAGACAGATTTATGTTTGTTAGACATTTAAATGTTGTTCCTGTTGATCCTGAAATAGGAAAAATAATAATCTGCCTTCAAGAATGATTGAAGGGGATCCTTTGCCTCAGATGTTATTTGACTCATGGCTCAATACCACAAGTAAAATATTAATTTCATTGACATTGTTTGTGCATACACGTTGTACCTAATTAGTATCAGGTGCAGTGATATTTAGTTCTTATAATCTAAAGGTAATTTATTAGTTTCTTATAAACAAACTGCAAAACCTTAAAGACCTTTGACCGGATGTGTTTATGTATATTTTTGTGTCCTAATGTTGTCAGAACGCCGCCAAGCAAGCTGCGGCTGCAGCCACACAGACCATCGCTGCTGCTCAAAATGCTGCCGCCTCCAACAAGAACACTGCTGCTCATCAGCAGCTGGTGCAGAGCTGCAAGGTGAGGATCAAAGCTGACAGCAGGGTGCCTTTTACTTTTTCATGTTGTTTGGTCGATTTTCCATCTGTTAAAGAAGGATTGAAACCTTATTGGGTAGTTTTATCTGTATTAACGCTGTTAGTTGTACTGTGTTTATCTAAATCGCTTACTTTTAGTCTATAAGGTCACTATTTTGACTGTGTTTACTCCTGTGTATATACATGTTAATAGGCAGTGGCAGACCACATTCCACAGCTTGTCCAGGGAGTACGTAGCAGCCAGGCCAAACCAGAGGACCTCAGTGCACAACTGGCTCTCATAATCGCCAGCCAGAACTTCCTACAGGTGTGACACATGCTCTCACACACCATCATTTCTCACTTTAGCCAGAGAATGGATTGTTAAAACTTTCAAACTCAGTAACTTCAGCCCTACATTTGGAACCAGGCTAAACAAAGTATAAATAGTGTTTCTGTCATGCGGGGACCCATTAAAAATAGGCCTGTAACCTCTTTTTGGATCAGGCAGGCAGTTATAAAAGCACTGGTGTAGTGGTGTTAGGTGTTTAATGTCTCAGGGGTACTGTCTGAGCTCCACAGATCCCTACTGGTGAACTGTGCACCACAAAATTCCACATTTGGGCCTTGTTTAGTGGTGAGGAGACATTTTTATTAAATGTGTTTCAAACATTTAGACATTGTTTAATTATAACATTTTCTTATTTTTTTACTCTGTAGCCCGGTAGTAAGATGGTGACCTCAGCCAAGTCATCTGTTCCCACAGTGACAGATCAGGCTGCAGCCATGCAACTGGGTCAGTGTGCTAAGAACCTGGCAACCTGCCTGGCTGAACTGAGGACGTCTGCACAGAAGGTATAGCACAGAGACACTCACGTTGTGATGTGAGCTTCTGCAACAAGTCAAATCGATTGTGGGCGATAGTTTGGTTCACTCTTCTCAAGTGCAGGATTTGTAGTGAATGTTTGTTTTCTGTATAAGTGATGTCTGAATTTATTACCAGCAGAAACTGGTTCAGTTTCAAATGAAAGTTATGACATTCATAGCTGGGTGAATGTGACCGACCTGCTTTATTATCCAGGCTCATGAAGCTTGTGGGCCCATGGAGATCGACTCTGCACTCACTGCCATCCAGACCCTCAGAAGTGAGCTGCAAGATGCCAAGCTGGCTGCTGTTAATGCCCAACTGAAGCCGCTACCTGGAGAATCAGTAAGAGACATTTTAAAAGCATAAACTTTCAGATTCAACCAGACCTAACATAAAAAAACATCAAAGTGAACAAACAAACAAAATTTTAAAAACTACAAATATATATATTTAAATGTATGTCTATAATATTCATATATACAGTATGCAGATAAGAATAGATGAGATCTATCACACATACTCCATTATTTAATTTTACCTCTACTGCAGTTCTAATAAGTAATTTTCCAATTTAATTGGAATGCATCTCCTGTTAATATCTAGCATAAAATATTCCATTTGCTTTTTCTCTTAACAACAAAATATAATATTAACAATGATATTAACAAGGCGATGCAATTCATTCATAATCTGTAAAACATTATAATCAACCTAGTCATATATATATATACAACATAATCTATAGTTTGCAGTCACTTCATTTTTCGCTTTTTCTCGTCTGATTCAGCTGGAGAAGTGCGCTCAGGATCTGGGCAGCACGTCTAAGTCAGTGGGCTCCTCCATGGCTCAGCTGCTCACCTGTGCTGCACAAGGAAATGAACACTACACAGGTTGGTTCTGCTGCAAATGGAAATGTATGTCCATTGAATTTATACCTTTACCTTTGCCAAGTAGCAGAGGTTATGTGACACATCCTGAAACTCAAGAGGAAGAAATCTTTTCAAACAATCAGAGTCTTGATAATTTACTCGTAAACATAAAACGTTTACTGTGAACGTACACAGTCCCAACAGCTGCTTCAAGCATCGGTGCCAGTTTTAATAGAGGTTACTTTAATGGAGTTAAAATGTGGTCATGATTTCATGATTATAAGTTCATATTATCTTAGCAGCATCTTTTTATTTGCAGTAGAATGCAAAGCTTCTCTTTCTTGTCTCACGTTTTCACTATTGTAAAACATCTGAACCACTTGACACGTGACAGATTGATTCCTCATCTCATCTCTGCTCTAAATTTTATCCCCTTTAAAGTCTCCCTGGTTAAACTACAGCACAAGGTTCTTTATAGATTATGAAAAAAATGATTTTATTGACTTTCCCTGAGTAGTCCTCCTGCTGCTTTTATTCTATCCAAGAGAATTGTTGTAAATGAAATGTCACATTTCTTGTAGTGATTTCTGCCTTTGAGCCAAATAGCTTCTTGGATAAATTACATTTTACGGAGAAACTACTTTTTGTGCAATAAATAAATCTCCCTGTGATATGAAAAAGGGAAAACGATAGTTAATATTGATGTCTGGCACATATATAGTGTTTCTTACCTCTAATTCCTTCTGTGTAGGAATAGCAGCCAGAGAGACAGCTCAGGCCCTGAAAACTCTGGCTCAGGCAGCCCGTGGTGTCGCTGCTTCCACCACAGACCCCAAGGCTGCAGCTGGTATGCTGGACTCGGCCCGTGATGTTATGGAGGGCTCGGTGCTTCTCATTCATGAGGCCAAGCAGGCGCTGATTTCTCCTGGAGATGCTGAGAGCCAGCAGAGGCTGGCACAGGTGAGATAGTCCAAGACTGCTCAGGGGCATGGAGTCTGCTTCTCTGCCTGTCTGTTTCTTTTTGACGCTACAGGAGCTGCAGGCTGGATGGTTCCATCCAACCCTCGTGCTTCTGTCAGACTTTGGCACCTGTGCCATGAAGCCACCATCACCAAATGTCACTGCTGTCAAAACAAAAAGTTGTCAAAAGACAAATATGCTTGCAACTGGAGTTCATGTGACTTTTGGTTACACATTTGCTTGTAGATGTTTGATTCTCTCTCTGGCTTTCTCCAGTTTGTCTTCTTACTTAATTTCAAAAATGTTATATGTAATATTTCATGTTTCATTATGGTAGTTCCATTCAAATTGATCACATCAAACATATTTCATAAAAACTCTTGAACATTAAATAGATTCCTATATTTAAGATCCTGAACACTTAATTCAAAGTGAACTGACTTCAGAAATGGTTAGAAATCCACATGTGCTCCAATGTGTATTTTACTGTCGGTCATCTACCAGAGTTGGCATCTGGTTAGTATTGTATGAAGGTGAACACCTGTCAGCCATAGCAAGGGACTTCTATAATTAATTTGGTGGCATGTTTATAGACCAAGTACCTTATTTATTTCCCATAATTTCTCCACAAAATGAATAAACTAAAGTTGTTGATAGAATTGTAAACACAAATGAAACTGCTATTACAAAATTCTATATCATTTATATAAAAAAATTATTTAAGAACTTATTGGTTCTTTATTGAATTTCAGTGAACTGCCTTATGCTTTCATGTGTTTCAGCTTGGACTCTGATCTGACAACCAAACAAAATACACAGATAAATTGGGTAATATTTGTGAAGGGCAAAAAGGAAAAAATATTATTTAGCACTGTTACGATGTCCAGCACAACATAACCAGCTCTATACTCATTAGTAGGCAGCACCTTGTAGCCCAGTCTTACGTGAACTGCTCTTTTTTTTTTTTCCAGGTGGCCAAGGCCGTGTCTCATTCCCTGAATAACTGTGTCAACTGTCTGCCTGGTCAGAAGGATGTGGACATGGCTCTTAAGAGCATTGGCGAGGCCAGCAAGAAACTGCTGATTGAAACTGTGAGTTTGGTCTGTTATGTGTCATCACATGTGGGACAGTGTTGATGCTACAACAAAAAGGCTGAAGAGATGCACTTATTATACTTTTGTCTTTCTGTCTGTGTTCTCCTTTCAGATCCCTCCCACCTCTAAGTCTTTCCAGGAGGCCCAGTGTGAGCTGAACCAAACTGCAGCAGAGCTGAACCAGTCAGCAGGCGACGTGGTCCACGCCTCCAAAGGCTCCAGCAGCCAGCTGGCGGTGGCCTCTGGGAAGTTCAGCCATGACTTTGACGAGTTCCTGGACGCTGGTATCGAGATGGCTGGGCACACTCAGGTATATATGTCTGGCTGTATATCACTTTCACATGTTGATGTGTGTTTGATGTCATAATGTTATGATTTTTTTGTGTGTCATATTAGAAAAAGGATGACCAGGTGCAGGTGATTGGTAACCTGAAGAACATCTCCATGGCCTCTAGCAAGCTGCTGCTGGCTGCTAAGAGTCTGTCTGTTGACCCTGCAGCAGCAAATGCCAAGAACCTGCTAGCTGCAGCTGCAAGGTACCACTTTTACCCACATATGAACCCCCCTTGGCCCTTTTATTGACATTATAAATCAATCATGGTCAATATAAGTTGACTTTGACACAAAATATGAATGTGAATTAATAATAGCCAAGGGGGTGAATACTTTTTACAGGCACTGTATATTTTCTTTTTGCTGTTTGCAGTTCATTTAAAATGCAGTGTAAAGCACTTTATAACGTGAATGTGACTAGAACGTGTTTATCTTTCCCTCCCTCCATCGGTCTGAAATCCACACACAAAAACTATGCATGTATAAAATTTAGAAATGAGTATTATTTGCTGAGGTACAACATAATTGTGCACAGACAGACATGCACGTGTGTGCCAAGATGCATTAACATCCTTAGGGCCTGAATTACTAAGATCCCAAATAGCCAGTACTAAAATGACTGTGAGCTTTGTTAGTGGCTGTTTTGCAGGTGATCTGTTAAGAAACGTTGTGTGATTGACCCCAGGTGCAAACATGGTGGGGGAGGTCATATTAAATAGGTCATATTAAATAAGAATTTTTGCATGTTTCACCAGTGTCCTTCATAAAGAGTTTGGAGAATGACCAACAAAAATGCAGGAGGAAATTCAATCTGGAAGAGTTAAATCTGTTAGTGGAAGAGGTTAATAATCACTTTGATGAGCAGCAGCAGCAAAATCTTAGTATTACAAGAAGATTAAAAAATCCACATTTTTGCAATTCAAAGACGCAGCCCTCAGTAAAGTGGCTTGTGCCGTTTTTTCCA
>OMLM01007770.1:33987-47413 GCA_900302695.1 Helostoma temminkii | reverse complement strand
GTTTTTTCCAGATGTTATCATGTTTGCACGTCCTACAGTACATGCAAACCTTTAGTAAATCAGGCTCTTAATGTTCTTAACACATGAGAACCTCCTGTAAATGAGCTGAAACATGTCAGTGTCTCTCATCTTTATGAACTATGGTGTGATTGTATGTATTTCTTTTGTACATTTATTCATTTCAGAGCAGTGACTGACAGCATTAACCAGCTGATCACGCTGTGCACGCAGCAGGCTCCTGGCCAGAAGGAGTGCGACAATGCCCTCAGAGAGTTGGAGGTGAACAAAATTTGCCACTTGTAACGAAACATCTGCACTAATGTCAAGAGAGTAACAGATTTAATGTCCCAGATAAATCTTAAAATAATTATTACTGAAGTTGCACTGCCACCATAGTGTGAATAGAATTAACCTATGATATACACACACTTATCTCTCAGGCTGTCAGAGGAATGCTGGACAACCCCAATGAGCCAGTCAGTGACCTCTCCTACTTCGACTGCATTGAGAGTGTGATGGAGAACTCCAAGGTAGACGCGTTCACATCAAAGAATCGAATGCTCTGTGTGCACATAACATCAATTCCTAAGCAATTCTTTTTTTTCCCTCTCTTTGTTGTATGGCCCCTGTCCAGGTCTTGGGAGAGTCCATGGCAGGAATTTCTCAGAACTGCAAGACTGGAGATGTGTCTGCATTTGGTGACTGTGTGGGATCAGCCTCCAAGGCTTTGTGTGGCCTCACTGAGGCTGCAGGACAGGTATTGTATTGGAGCTATTAAATGGTCCATATAGGATTTTTATTGACAGAGGTGAGGCTGATGACAAGTGTTGCTTTTCTACAGGCCTCCTACCTGGTGGGTGTGTCTGATCCCAACAGTCAGGCAGGGCACCAGGGATTGGTGGATCCCATCCAGTTTGCCAAAGCCAACCAGGCGATCCAGATGGCCTGTCAGAATCTTGTCGACCCAGACAGCAGTCCCTCCCAGGTACATACGCCTGTAATGTCCTCTGTGCAGTCACCCAGAGAACGGTCAGTTAAATGTTACAAGGCATGTGGATGAAACAACAAATCACATAAAAATGTGATTTGTTTTATTACTCACAGAACACAGTTTTTGTTATGTTCCGTCTCGTGTCACCATCATCATCATCTCGTCATCTTTTCTGTGCACACATAAGCGTTTGGAGTCGGATGCCTTTGTTGCAGAATTTAACTTTAATATTTATCTCTTATCGCCTTAATTTTCTTTTAGTTGTAAATCAGCAGTTTTTACCTAATTATGTTATTAAAAATTATTAGACGTTTACTTCAAGTTTAAGTTCTTCCTAACGTATAAAAAAAGTTTTATCCAGATTTGTGTGGGCATAACAATATTTAATGGCTTCATGTTTATCTGCATATAGACAATATGATTATGTGATGCAATTAGTAATAGAACTTTTTGTTGTTAATGTTCTAGGTTCTCTCTGCAGCCACAATTGTTGCTAAGCACACCTCGGCACTGTGCAACGCCTGTCGCCTGGCTTCCTCCAAGACAACCAACCCAGTTGCCAAGAGGCACTTCGTCCAGTCTGCCAAGGAGGTGGCCAACAGCACTGCCAACTTAGTGAAAACCATCAAGGTAGGATTTCTCTGCAAGGCTTTGTCAAAATGTGTCTCTGCCCCTTATTAGGCGTACCACTGTGTGGACATGGATTTGGCTTTGACAGCGATGTCTTTTGTATTTGATGTGTGATGGTGTGTGTAATTGATGTTTCCTTCTTAGGTTGGAAAACTTAATGAGTACTCTAATCAGATTTGATTCATGCACCTTCATTTTTCATGTCTCCCACTCTTCAGGCTTTGGATGGTGATTTCTCAGATGAGAACAGGAGCAGATGTCGAGTTGCCACAACTCCCCTAATTGAAGCCGTTGAAAACTTGACGACATTTGCTTCGAACCCAGAGTTCGCCAGCGTTCCAGCTCAAATCAGCAGCGAGGTACAGACACACGAAGAGTAGTGTTTGTAGTATTCATGGGAGGCTGTTGCGTGCAACATTGGATCAGTTCAAGTCTTTGAAGAAAATTGAGGCATATGCTACAAATCAGGATGTCTTACATAGAATGTGTCTACATTCTGGCTGACGTCCACTGTTGTTGTTCTGTAGGGCGCTGCGGCTCAGGAACCAATCCTCCAATCAGCGCGCTCCATGCTTGACAGCTCCACCCATTTGCTCAAGACTGCTCGCTCATTGGTTATCAACCCTAAAGATCCACCCACTTGGTCTGTTTTGGCTGGTCACTCTCGCATCGTCTCCGACTCCATCAAGAGTCTCATCACAGCCATCCGGTTAGTGGGAAGTCATTTATTCAGAAGATGTTCTTGGCTGAGGCTTCAATCATTTGTCCATTTTTTTTTTTTTTTTACACCAATGCACTTAAAAGCATTTTGGTGTAATGCAAATTTAGTTTCCTTTTGTCTTTATACTGTAACCTATAAAACATCTGTGACATTACTATAGCATTCTTGACAAATGATGCAATCTCTGCACCATGATGTTGAAAACTCTTTTATAATCTGCTTTTCCACAACTGTTGTACCTGACCTTGCTCAGAACAAAACACGTCCTCACGGATTTAATTCTCTGTGTCACACTTGCTGAATTTTAAGGTCCCTGTTCAGCTCGGAACATCTGCACATTAGCATTCACACACGGCTTAGCGCCTCTTTATCAGAGTCTGTCTTTTCGACTGCAGTTTGACTGATGGCAGTTTGGCCTTGGCCTTTAATAGAACACAAATGGACATCCTGTAAAAACCAACTTAGTTTCATTACACAAAAAGATGAGGTATTATGTTAGATTTTCCTTTAGTGTGCCGATATGCATCAAATGGATGCCTGTGAGGCCACTGCTCCAGGCCACTCAAGAGCTTCAAAGCTAATTTGGCTGCCCAGCTTGATCTTCCTGTACAGTGACGAGACCCTACAGGCCAAATTTCAGCAATGAGATGAGAGAAACTAGTGGAAAATGTTAAAGAGACATCCTGGAGCCTGTGTTGTGTTAACTTTTGCACTTTTTTTCTTTCTTCCTGTGTGCAATCTTTCCCTTTTCATCCCCATCTCTCAACTTCACTCTCATATTTGTTGCCAACTTTATTGCCTTCTGTTTCTCCCCTTTTCCTGTTCCCATTTTATTCTCAGGGACAAGGCCCCAGGCCAGAGGGAGTGCGACTCGTCAATTGATAACATCAACAAATGCATCCGGGACATTGAGCAGGCCTCTCTGGCAGCGGTCAGCCAGAACTTACCCAGCAGGGATGACATCTCACTGGAGGTAAGCAGCCATCAGAAAATGACTTCTCTCTGCTTCTAGAATTGTTCTGTTGTATTTGTCTCCATTTGCTGGACCCTGTCTGGTTGTCCATCTCTGTTTCACTTAGTCTTTGTCTCACTGTTTCCCCTTCAAATTATTGACCCAGTGTTGGTACTTTTATAGGTCATAAGCTGCTCAGAAAAAAAAGTAGTCAACTTTGCAGATCTGTGTTTCCTGTGGTGGCTCTGCAGTTTGGGTGCTGCTAAACTGCTGCACATTAAAATACTGTGTGTCAGGAATGAGTACCACTTTTTTAGCCACATCCAAACTGCAGACCCACCACAGGACAGATCAATTCAAAACACTGATCTGCAAAGTTGACTACTTTTTACTTCTAAGAGTTTAAACTCTTACAGGGACCTAAAGTATCTTTGATAGCATGTTCCACTTGAGTTACTCGAGTGCACCTCTGTCGCACATAAAACCAATACAAAAACTAATTTCTTTTTACTTCCTCTCTTCAGGCGCTACAAGAGCAGCTGACGTCCACCGTGCAGGAAATTGGCCACTTAATTGACCCTGTTTCCACTGCTGCCAGGGGCGAAGCTTCACAACTAGGACACAAGGTATATAGGGCACAGAGTTAATTAATTTATTTTACTGTAGCAGCAGTATTTCCTGTTTTTGGAGGGGATGAATGAAATTCATGTATTGATAATTATTACATCATTATTAACCATTATTTACTTATATTTTATTATACATATACATTAGACAAATTAAACATCTTGCTTAGAACTACCTGCACCTTCCAGTCTTTTCTCTATAGTCAGTTGTTGAGCGTCTCAGGATCTCTCTCTGTATCATATTTTGACTTTTAACTGACCTAAATAATTTTTGAACAATAAATAAAAACGGCAGCCTCTTGAACAGACTCTCTATGAACCACTTCGATCCTCGGCCTGCACTTCATATCTGTCCAGTAATCCATCCTTGTTCCATTTAGTTGTGTAGGAGAAAGCACAGAATGCTCTTTTTCACAGAACTAATTAAAATCTTTAACTCTTGGCCCTAGGTGACCCAGCTGGCTGGCTACTTTGAACCACTCATTAAGGCATCTGTGGGCGTCACATCCAAGCTGAATGACCACCAACAGCAGATGACTTTCCTGGACCAAACTAAGACCCTGGCTGAGTCTGCTCTGCAGATGCTCTATGCTTCCAAGGAGGGTGGAGGAAACCCAAAGGTGTGACTATTTTGTTCCTTGTTCGTTTACATTGGGGCTTCACACTTATCTGGGCAGTTCTTGGAGTCCACATGTAGTCCTGTTGGAACATCTAGGCTGGGTTACTAATTGTCTAACAAGTAGACAGAGTATGAAAGTTAGGCTCAGTCCAAACAGACTTACTGTTGTTCATGGAGTGCCACAAGACCCTGTGCTTGGCTTCTTTCTGTAGTCAGCCCTGTCTGAGACATGTAATTCTTCTGTCTTGGCCAGGCATCCCTTAAAGGGTGTTTTACCTGGTTTAATAAAAATCAGGGGGGATGGAATGTAATTTGCATGAATAAACACGTGTATTACTATCATACATTTAATAATATTTGACACGTGCTTGTTTGGTGTTGAACCTCCACAGGCATCCCATACCCATGATGCCATAGCAGAGGCTGCACAGCTCATGAAGGAGGCGGTTGATGACATCATGGTAACACTGAATGACGCTGCCAGTGAAGTGGGAATGGTGGGAGGAATGGTGGAGTCTATCGCGGAGGCCATGGCCAAGGTGAGTGCAGCTGCACTGTGTCTCTTACATAGGTTGTTTTATGGCCTAAGGTACTGGCATCAGAACTCACAGGATAGTAGCTACACATTTTTAATAATAATTAACACCTTATGTTTAGATTGTGATTGAATAAATAAGAAAAAAAAGCTGCAGACAGATTTCTTCCACTTTTTCTCTCCACTGGTAGATTCATGTTCTCCATTCAAGGGAGGCACCTTATTCAGATGCACATCTGAATTAATCTTCACTTACAGCTCCAGTGTTCTTCATTTGTGCTGCACTTTAATACAACTGCAAATCTGACAATACAAGAAGGTTGTCTACTTTAAACCTAAAGTGTTAAACCTCCTACCTCTGTCTCAATGACACTGAAAAGGAACAGCATGAACCCTTTCAAAAGTAAAACTAGAATGTTCGCCTCATTGTTGTTTGCTTCTACCAAGCAAAGTTGCAGTTTATATGCAGATCTGTCCAGATCTAATGAGTTCAACCATTTGTCCAAGTAGTGGTGCCAGATATAATGAATTTCCTTGCAATATTCCTTGAGATATTGTGTTGACAATAATGGTATGTAGAAATGTCTTGGTCCTGATACCAGTAACAAGTTTTGGGTCCAATACTGTACTCATCCTCGTACTTGTAAAGCTCTGATACAGCTTTACGGCACATCATTAATCTCAAGTTGGTTAAGCGGTTAGGCAAAGGTGGAGAAATGTCAGCGGTGTGGAGATATTTTAAGATAAGTGATAGCATAACACATAGTGCAGCAAGTTTGCTAATGACAGCAACAATCAGTGTCTCAAACACTGGAGAACCCATGGGCTGTTCAAATAACAGAAGCTCTTACTCTGATTATTGTGTCAGTTCTTAAAAATGCCAAATTCCGCTGCATCCTCAGCTGCTGGAGACCAAGTATGGCATTCCCAGTCCTCATCACATCACTGACACTGTCTTACTGAAGGCAGATGACTTTGTGAAAAAACATATTCACAGCCTGTTGCAGGACATTACAGCCTTCGGCTCCACCACTGATATTTAAACCAGTTGTGTTGTGTCTCATTAGTTTAACATCTCAGTGGGTTCATGAGCATTTTGCTCTCGGGTGAATCATATTCCAAGCAAAACGATTTCGGAGCTCGCACACCAGCCAAGCCATAGTAGGTGTATTTGACATTATGCCCCACATGCCGGCCATTCTGTTCACGTAGTAATCTGAGACAATCCCAAAAAATGATGCGCACCATGGATGATGTGGAGCTGCCTAGTCTGCCCTATGTCGCTTACACTCTTCTGCTGCTGTTAATGAGGGTCTGCTGAAATGCCGCTGATGTTTTGGGAATCAGGTGCAAAATAGTTGGACATTATAAACACTCCGCCTTAGCCTATTCCCTGCTGGAAGACATTGATTAATTGAAATGTGGTGGCAGCGCCATGATCTTTACCTGTGAAGTTTTTATGTAAATTTTTCGATGCAAGCAATATTCTCCTGTTGTGTCTATTTTATCGCAGTCAGAAAATGAACAAGAACTCATTACAATATTTGGAGTTATTGCACAGTAATTGCAGTTTTTATAATAAAAAATTATGCAACTGCAGTATTAAGGACTGGTGTCAGTACTTAATATCAGCAAGTACTCAAATGTAAGTGCTTGTACTCAGGTCACAGTGACCTTGCATCATTAAAACATCCAACTGGACGTTTGGGCGGAATTTGAAGAAATTCAAATTTATGAGAAATCATGTTGAGTGGGATGGTCTGGCAGATAAAACTGGCAGGAGAGTTTTTGATCTCTGTCCAAGATATTTCAGGATGTTCCCAAGCAGTCATAATTTTCTAATGAAGACTTCCTTTTTACATATTATTTAGTGCTGCAGTGTCAAAGAGTCAAACTGGCAAACACATAATTGTTTAAAAAAGAAAAAGACTTTAATCTCACGTTGAGTGAGAAAACAGTGTCATCTAATCACCTCCTTGCCTTCTTGTGTCAGAAAGGTTAACGTGCTTAAAGTGTGGGTCTCCAGAGGCAACAACTTTATGTGACACGTTATGAATAATTAATGAAAGTGGTTCATCATGGACGTGTAGGTATGAGCTTTGTCGACTTGTCGCACAGCATGTGTGCATGTTAGTACTTGATTAAAGAGATAATCCTTTTAGATAATCCATTGGCATAATGGTCACTCCCTGTCGTGGTATGAGTTGTGGTGATTTAAAGCATTTTCTGCTGAACTGCTAAAACACGTAGTCACGGCCATAGAGTCTAAGGTGTTATTTCACCCAGCAGGGGAAGCGAACATCGGGTACTTGCAATATTGCAGGTTTGTTTCAGTAGCAGCATGCTCTCCCCCCACATGGTGTCATCTCGCTCGTCTCCTCAGCTTTGCCATGACGCACAGATGTGTTCGGCACCGTCTAATTTAGTAGAAATGCTACAAATATAATGTATGCACTGCAAGCTGGTGATCAAATGTAGTTGATGCTATTCTGAAACTGTAATTACACAGTGGATTTGGGGGGATAATTTATAATGAGTGTTTATCATTCGTACTGTGTGTTTATTTGAATGTAAAATTGCATTAATGGTGGTTTGCAGATTAACTGGTGCCTGTACAGCTGGCAGAATTATTATAATTGAAGGGTAGATCAGATTTATCATGTCATTGCAACTAAAGAGCTGATTGACTTATTGTCTTCATGTTTTGTGAAGGACAGACAATGAAAATTGCTGTTTCACTTTTAAGTCACTTTGTTTTTGCACCTTTCATTAGCTGGATGAAGGTACTCCGCCTGAACCTGAGGGCTCCTTTGTGGATTACCAGACCAGTATGGTGAAATACTCCAAGGCAATTGCTGTTACTGCTCAGGAAATGGTAAGTCTCAAAAAAACTGGGTTATACTGTGAACTATTGTGGAAATGTGACTATAAAATGATTGTTTGTTTGATAATTTACTCATATGCCATATATATCTAAGTAAATCCAACATGCCTATGATAAAATAGGATGCTAAAATGTGATTTCATTGGCTGTGGATATGTCAAATGTTTTATGGGTTGAATCTAATGGAAATTTGTTCATAACATCCTGGTTTATTAGATACAGATTTCTGCTTTTTATGCTAATATCACTTCATCATAACATGGTGTGACATAACAAGTAAGAGCCACATTTAGCATTAAGGTTCAGCATTTTTAGATTTTGTTTAAAGACACACCAAAGTGTTCTGTAGCTACAAACCAAAGTCTTTTTCACCTGCGTGTCTTAGTTTGGGATGACAGTTGGTGTGTGTTTATCCCTCAGATGACCAAATCCGTGACATCTCCAGACGAGCTGGGAGTGCTGGCCTCTCAGGTGACGGTGGACTACAGCCAGCTGGCTGTTCAGGGGCGACTGGCTGCTCACACAGCTGAGCCAGAGGAGGTGAGCAGGACCTGGGTGACACTCAAAGATAGATCATCTTACCTATTATACAGCTCAGCTGCATCAGTGTGGCAGATTGGTATTTTTAAACAACATTGCAACTGCGTGTTGTTAAAATCAATCATATGTGAACACAGAGAATAAATCATGGTGGAGTTGTTTTTCAGTATCTCTTGCAGGGAAAGAAAATTTCCAACCTGGAATTCTTATTTTTGTGTATAAATGTTTTTTTTTTTTAAATTAAAGTCACATTGTCCTGTTACTTCTGTGTCCTGTTATATCCAGATTGGTTTTCAGATAAAGACTCGAGTGCAGGAGCTCGGACATGGATGTATCTTCCTGGTCCAGAAGGCCGGAGCTCTGCAGGTCACCCCCTCTGACAGCTTCACCAAACGAGAGCTCATCGATTGTGCCCGTGCTGTCACAGAAAAGGTATTAACAGATCAGGAAACATTTGCATGTGAATTTTGTTCTTTTTTAATTAAAAAAAATTCAGGTAGTTGTGTCAGTGAGTGCATGTGTTTTATTTAGAAACTAGCTCTGAACAGAGTTGTTCTTTGCTGGGTTAGCAACACATAACTTTCTTTTGCTGTCATGATATAAACGGTAAAGGCAGTTCAGTGCTATAATTCACTGTGTCATATGCCTCCTGAATAAAAAGCATTTTGTAAGCAAGCCTTTGCCACAGGCATGTTTATGCTTCTGAGTTTGACTGTTTAATTCATAGTCCTTGGGAAAAACACATTATTCTAGAGTCTGGTTTAATAATTCATACTTAAGTATTCAATACAGGTCATATCCGCTCAGTCTGGCAACACGTTCAGCGCCTTGAATACAAATAAATTACTCGGGAGAATCCACATCAGTTTTCTGCGTAAATACTGCTTCCAAATATTGTCAGTTTTAATACTTTTTATTCTAAGTTATTCTCCTGCTTCCCTGTGTAACATGTCATGCTTGTTCTGTTTTGATCTCTTAACCTTTTAGCATAAAGTCCTTTTTTGTAGTAGCGAATGTCCAGAAACGGTGGTTAATCCATTTCTGCTGCCACTCAGGTGTTTGTGAGGGATAACAAATGGAGCTGAAATCAGTTTGACATGTACTTATTTCACCGCGTGAGTGATGTTGCGTGTTGCTCTGTACCAACATAGCATTTCATGCGTTGTTCATATCACTCACAATGCACAGTGGAAGTGTATTGTGTTGGCCATTTAAAGATGTGCTCAACTCCACCTCAATGGACCAAAACATATCTGCACAGTCTCATCTGTCTGTTCATGTGATGTGGTGTTTGTTTGTGTCTCTAGGTGTCCTTGGTGCTCTCAGCCCTCCAGGCAGGCAACAAGGGCACACAGGCCTGCATCACAGCGGCCAGCGCAGTGTCTGGCATCATCGCTGACCTGGACACCACCATCATGTTTGCCTCAGCCGGCACACTTAACGCAGAGAATGACGAGTCCTTCGCTGACCACAGGTTAGGCTTGAAACGGGCCTGATTGTGTTTGTGTACATATACAACTGTGAGCGTACAAGACCCGACTGGAGACTAAAATCTTCTGGTTATCTTTCATCTAAAAGTGACTGAAATACACATTAGCTTGTTGTACGCTCAGTTTAAAAGATGTGGAGGAAGTGCAGCATCTTCTGCTGTGACTAAAGACTCCACTATGAGGCAGGATTCTCATGGTTCTAAAAGATTTAGAAGGTAAAATTATTCTGGATGTATTCCATGAAAGCCAACATTGCTGTTTAATATTGAGTTTAATATTAGGCACATTACACGCTGCTGTGACCAAAAATCAGAAAGCTAGATCCATGCAGAAATGAAACTCGGTGGACAGTCATGAAAGTCTGGGGCAATATGAAAAGGAATGGTATCACCTTTTATCTCAATTAGTCAAACATCATTAAAAATCAAAAGGACACTTTACAGTAGCTTCCTCACTTTTTATTATGAACTAACTTGGCTTTGTACTTAACCTTACCTATCTGTCTTGTTTTTGCACAAGCTTTGATGCACAAATTCCTTTGATATGAGAAAAGATGTGCCTGTGTGCATCATTTTTGATGATTGTATTTCAGACATTTATATTTTATGTCTTTTGCAAGATCAGAACTTCAGTAAAACCCATTTGTCTTCCCCCCCCCCGATCATCTGTCTCAGGGAAAACATTTTAAAGACAGCCAAAGCTCTGGTGGAGGACACAAAGATGCTGGTGTCTGGTGCAGCTTCCGGTCAGGACAAGCTGGCTCAGGCTGCCCAGTCTTCTGCCAAAACCATTACACAGCTCACAGATGTGGTCAAACTGGGAGCTGCCAGCATTGGCTCAGACGACCCTGAGACACAGGTTAATACGTCTTATTTTTCTTCCCTCTGTTTTCAGTTTGTTCTGTATTCAACGTGCATGTTATCAGACAAAATTATGGAAGAACGAGCTGTGAATGGCAGTAACCTTTCAGCGCTTTGTCTCTTTCTCTGACCGTCTGATGATAAATCGGTGCCTATCTGCGCGTCCTTTCTCTAGGTGGTTCTGATAAATGCTGTCAAAGATGTGGCCAAGGCGCTGGCTGAGCTCATTAGTGCCACCAAGTGCGCAGCTGGCAAAGCAGCAGATGATCCATCTATGTACCAACTGAAGAGCGCTGCCAAGGTGAGGGAATCGGGAACAAGTCCTGAAACTGTCGATGTGGAATTTAAAGGTCTCTATGCACTTAATTATGGTGTCTTTGTTGTTTTTCCAGCTTTAGAAAGTCAGAACGCTGTGAGAAATGAAATGTGTATATATGTAATCGTATAATTAAATACATGCCCCACATGCTGCATGTACAGTATGCATTGCAGATGTCTACTTCCGCCTCAGGCAGGGCTATTAATCAGCTACAGTGCAGCTCCCCTCCTTTCATTGTGAAACACTGTTTACGAGTTAAACTGAAGACTTCCTCAGTAATGCAAATAGCCAGTAAATTCATGTTCAGCGGAAGAGGAAACTGGAATATTCCTAACCACGATAATTCAACTGAAAGCATTTCTTCAACACATAAGCAGTTTGAATTCTCCCTGCCACGGTTCATAATCTCCTCATGACACCGCTGCCTGCTCGTTATCACCTCGAGCTGCAAAGTAAAAAAAGTAAAGTGTCAGTTTCACAGTCTGGGGCCGCTCAGTGTGTCATGGAGTCTTTCAGATGGTAACAGCATACAGTTTTAAGTCTTGTAAAAGATTTGTAAGACTTTAGTGTCAGGTCTAGAGGAATTTGAGCTTTTGGTTTTGTTGTCGTGCTCCCCCTGGCTTTCACTTTGATGTAGTACATTGTAACAAGTACCATGATTTTCACATACTTAATGTAATAGATGAGTCATAAATGCTGTCTATAATAATTGTTTTTGATTGAGAGTTGAATTTATTTCATGAAATTATACTTTCCTTAGTCAATGCTTTGATGCAACTAAGAAAACGTGTTACAGGGATAATTGAATTGAAACAAATCACACAGATATTTTTATGCTCCAACAAAAGCAAACTGCATTCTATCCTTTTTCCATTTGAAGTTTAAGACATGTTATAGTGCCCTAGTCTAACACGTTTTATTAGTTCTTTCATGTTTTATGCTGCATATGTTTTCTGCCAGGTGATGGTGACCAATGTGACGTCCTTGCTGAAGACAGTCAAAGCTGTGGAGGACGAGGCCACTCGGGGCACCAGGGCGCTGGAGGCCACCATCGAGTGTATCAAACAGGAAATGGCGGTGAGGACGGTTGAACAAGCACGTGAACAGATAAATATTGGACGCCATTATGACAAGGATTACATATGACTGATTGTTGCTGAATGATGGCAGTTAACATATAATATTTTGGTCTTGTGTTGTTACCTGAGATCAATGACACAGCAAACACTCTTGACTGCTTGTCATTTGACACCCGCCAACTTTGCCGTCCCCAGCTGTTTCAATCCAGGGATCCTCCCAACAAGACCACCACACCTGAGGAATTCATTCGCATGACTAAAGGCATCACCATGGCAACTGCTAAAGCAGTGGCTGCAGGGAACTCTGCCCGGCAGGAGGACATCATCCATACAGCCAACCTCAGCCGCAAAGCCATTTCAGACATGCTCACCACCTGCAAGGTTCTTGTTTTATTTTAAATCTTACCAAGACTGATGTTGTTCCATGTCTTGCGTTTAAAAAAACAAACAAAAAAAAAACTGGCTAAACTTTTTTTCTAACTTCACACATTTTCCTAATAAAAGTAACAAGTGTACATTTAGTTTTAAATCTGCAATATAATAGTCCCCAAAAAAGTAACTGGGTAGTACTTTATGAATGTCAAGACATCATCAGGGCAGAGGTAGCAGCATAAATGTCACTGATTGGTCAAATTCTGTGCAGCATTTTGCACAGAAAGCTTTTTTAAAAAACCCACTGAACGTGTAAAACTGTTGCACTTTCGTCGGCAGGATACTTTGTGTAATCCTCTAGTTGCTTTGGATTTTTAATCCCAGGTAATGTTCCTCCACGTTACTACTAGTTAAACTACCAGGAACCTTCCAGTGTAAATAGATCTTATGTGTTTCTGTCTTTCAGCAAGCAGCCTACCATCCAGAGGTTAGTGAGGACGTGAAAAACCGAGCATTGATGTTTGGAAGAGAGTGTACAACTGGATACATTGATCTGCTGGAACAAGTTTTATTGGTAGGTTGAATACTGTGTCATTAGGTCTTTTCAAAGAGACAGATTTTCTAGTTCACATGTTAATGTGCATTTGTAAAACGATGTGCATTACCCAGTGCGATCACATGCTCTGTCACACAGTCATTTACACAGACATCATAGCCACACACACACACACACACAATATGTCACCAGTGTGGAATTTTTTTTTTTTTTGGTTTTGTTTTTTTTTTTTTTTTTGGGGAAAAAAACCAA
>OMLM01007770.1:0-33967 GCA_900302695.1 Helostoma temminkii | reverse complement strand
TTTTTGAGTGAAGAAGACACCAAGGTCGCAATTTGTAATATATGTAAGGCCAAAATAAAACATCTGATGACTTGTTATATTCACACCTGTTTACATCTGGAAAAGTACAAAACACTGCACTTTATTTCTGAAAGGAAATTACTACAGTACAGTGAGTAAATTGCTAAATCACATTTTTAAAGAAAGTTGCAATGCAATGCATCTGTATTTAAAGCCACACAATGTGTTCTCGTTCTGGCTCAAGCTGAAACACCTCAGCCTGTCTTATTCTCCTCCTGGAAATACTATTCGTGTACATAAAACTGGATAGTTCCGACACTGCTTTGAAATTGTTAGTTGTAATTACATTTCAGACCCATTTAGTGGGTGCAAAGTGAAATACACCTGAACTGTTCAAAGTGTAACTTATTAATACTTTTATTTACCATCCTCCTTTATTCAATCTGATGTTTGCAGTGACAAGAAAATCACTGTAATAACACTGTATGCAACTTCCTTATTTCTACATAAATTTGTCATGACATGTGATCTGATCTTCACCAAAGTCACAAGCACAATATTTCTAAGTTAATAAAACACTAATAGTCATGATCTTTCATGTCTTTATTGAACACAACCATTAAACACACAGAGCCATGGTGAAAAAAGTAAGTGAAACAGTGTTTTAATAACTTCGGCAGCTGTAATGCCAAGCAAGCATTTCTGTAGCTAAACTGTTTCAGCTCAGCCATATTTTTAGGACACTTGGTTGTGGATCAGCAGCTTTTTTGAGCAAAGCATCCCTGCATTGAGGACTGGGTCATTCCAAAAAGCAGATAGAAGCCATTCTATAGTAGATTTACTTTAATACTTGGGGTCCTGCATCATTGTCCTGCTACATCACCCAGCTTCTACTGAGCTTCAGCCACCCTGACATTATTGAGGAGAACTTAATAAAGTTGGGAATGCCTGGACCATTTGCCATTGTAGAGGGCAACATGAATTCCACTGTCTGCCATGCTTTTTATTGCAACTCTATGGCATGTTGAGAAATTTTTGAACATCAAAACCAAAACGTTTGTGAGGTTGAATTCAACTTGGATCTGATGAAATTTCAAATGTTGTTCAAGGTGTCAGTTGGTGTAATGATGTCAATTATATTGTCAGTTAAATAAAAAATTTTGTCCCTTTTATTTGACAGCACATGAACAGAAGAATATTGTCTCAGTATTCTCAGTAGTTTCCATGCATGTATAAGTTTAATGCGTCTGCTTGTGTTTGTGCATAGGTCCTGCAGAAGCCCAGTGCAGAGCAGAAGCAACAGCTGGCTGCTTGCTCCAAACGAGTGGCCGGAGCCGTCACGGAGCTCATCCAAACTGCAGAGGCCATGAAAGGTTATTACACATACAAGCACACACTAACTTTTAAATAATATTTTTTAAAACTAATAAGCTTCCAACAAAATGTGTCATTGTTGATAATCCTCAGTAGCAGTCTACATCTATAAAATAATTCATCTTTAAGTTCCCAAGTAACAGAGAAACTTCATTTAAACAAACCTTTAGTAATATTCATGTCCTCCTTCTTTTGCCACAGATGGAGGTAAGTTAGCATTATTTTCTGTCCTGCAACTGATCTCACCAGGTGTGAGCCGCTCAGCACCTTCTCGCCTCAGCGCTAACATTGATTCATTTCTTCTCATCGAGCTGCTCTCAGGCTTCTGTGTGGAATAGTCAGCTCCATCCATCACGCTTTGTTTTATGTGCCATTTCATTTTGAATAAATCACTCCATCTTCATTGCAGTGAATGACAGTTTGGTGCCTCCATCAACTGTGCATGGGATGTGATGATATATGGCACTGTTTCTGCGTGATCACGTTGTTTTGTGGCATGTGCTGTCAACTCACTGCTTTGTGAAGTAATTTTGAAAATCCTGTTGTTGTTTTCAAATTTGAGTCTCAGTGTCAACTGTGTGTTTGCGTGCATGCCACAGGTTCAGAGTGGGTGGACCCCGAAGACCCAACAGTGATTGCAGAAACGGAGCTGCTCGGAGCGGCAGCATCCATTGAAGCAGCAGCTAAGAAGCTGGAGCAGCTCAAACCCAGAGCCAAGCCCAAGGTGAGTGACTGCAGGACTGAAATGGAGAAGTGAAAGGAGGGAGGTAATCACATCTCTACAGAAATGTTCTTAAAGGAAAAGGAGGAGGCTTTTTTAGCTAAACACTGCATCACAGGAGTTTAGAAATCATAAAGCACAAATTTTCATTACGATGCCTTATGTAAATGTTAAGCTATTAAGCAGGAGTGGAAGAAGTCTGTTACGTGCATAGATGTATTATCAACAGACTATGCTTTCACTGCTTTATAGTAAATACTGTTGAGTGTGTTGCCAGTGGAAGAAAGTACTTTTATCTTTAACTTGCATATTAATAGTGCCTCAGTGTTTTTAGTACTTAAGCACATAGGTTTAATCTGCAAAAATATAAAAAATAATAGTGCTTGTGACTGACATTATAAGATGTGTTGATTTTGTTGCACATATATAAATAAAAATCCAAGCACTGAATATGATATTGACTTTGTAAACCAACCAAACATCCGTTTTTGATTTAACCTTTTATTTTGACCACTTGTCCTTGAACTCAGACTACATCAGACAGCCTTATTTTTTTCACTGCACTTTTACAGTGCAGTAAAGACTTTGTGGTATCTTTTAGCAGAAATTAAATAAATAGGTTGTCATCAGCATGTAGTCACCTGGCTCAGAAAGTCATGTTTATCTAGGTAGGGAGCTGGTCTCCTTTCTCACTGGCTGCCATTTTGCTCTGCCACGTTGTTACAGTAGCCCAGAACAGACAAAACCCAAACGCTTCACTCTAGAAAGGGAATCACATGGTGACTATCACTATATTCACTATCTTACTTTCATGTGATTGCATATAGTCTTTTTATATTAAATATGTTAACTATATCCACTTTGTAAATATTGAGTTGCCAAATGTTTCACATTTTGCACATTGTACCTTTAAGATCTTCTCAGATATTCTGCAGAGTTTATTGCCTATCTACGTCTGCCAACATTTTTACCATATAATTTTTATCATTTTTAGCAAATTGAGGCAAAAACATAAAAAAAAATCTTTCATTTTATATTATCCCCTTCTGCAACAATCCCCCATTTTTCCAGTCTCCTCCTCCTCCTCTTCCTCCTCCAATCATCTGTCTGTGCTAGTTCTAGCTAAAGTTTTGCACCCAGTTAACCCCCTCCCCTCCTTCCCTGCCTGCCCCCACAACCCGGAGGCCTTCTCTGCAGGGCTCTGTCTGATATGTTTGATATATTAGGTTGTTATTCAGTCCCAACTATATATCAAACATATTCCTACAGTGTCCCGCTCTGTCAACAGACTTGTGGCGTGAATGTGTTTGTGCGTGCTTAAACAAGCAGACTTGAGTATGACTGGATGTGCAGTACTGACAGATAATGTTTGTGCAGAGTATTGCTTCTTCTTCGGTTGTATCTAGCTCCTTGTCCATGTAGCTGTTGCAGTTTAATAAGATGTTTCGTATCTGGCTTGTGTGGAGCTTTTGGATGTCATCTTTTGGTTTCTCTTGGTCACAGAGTGGATCAGTATTAATGGGAAAATGATGACTCAGATATCAAACAAACAATTTCAGAGGAGAAGTGGTGAATTCAGTGAAATTAATCGTGTGACCAGTTAGATTAACCAGTCATGTTTACAGTCAGAGGAGACAACCATGATCTAACACATTTTAGCCCAGCGAATGATCCCATCCCATTTGACTGATCCAATCTTCTCTCCCCACTCAGCAAGCAGACGAGACGCTGAACTTTGAGGAGCAGATCCTGGAGGCTGCCAAGTCCATCGCTGCAGCCACCAGCGCTTTGGTCAAATCCGCCTCCGCTGCCCAGAGAGAGCTGGTGGCTCAGGGCAAAGTGGGCTCCATCCCCGCCAATGCCGTGGACGATGGACAGTGGTCACAGGGGCTCATTTCAGCTGTAAGTATGAGGGAGTTGTGTTACACAGGTAACAGACTGAGAGGCAAATTTGTTAACAAATTACTTGAATTTTCTTTTTCTATCAGGCGCGTATGGTAGCAGCAGCTACCAGCAACCTGTGTGAGGCTGCCAACGCCTCAGTTCAGGGTCACGCCAGCGAGGAGAAGCTAATCTCTTCAGCCAAACAGGTAGCGGCCTCCACTGCCCAGCTGCTGGTGGCCTGCAAAGTGAAGGCTGACCAGGACTCTGAGGCCATGAGGAGACTGCAGGTACGCACAACAGTTTTATTCAGTACTAGCGTTTATAAATAAATAAAGTCTATTCTGTTGTATTCTATTGCATCGGTTAATAATAGTGAGTATTGTCTTCTGGCTGCAGATAGTTTTACATTTTGAGTAAGATTTTGAGATGCTTGTACTCGGGTATTTCCATTTATGCTACTTTCTATTTCACTACATACTATTTAGGTACAAACTTGTGTTGTCAACTACATAATATTCAGTTTTTAAAGTAAACTTTATATTATAATTTATCAGTAATTATAATATAATAATACAAACATGTACATGTACTGTAATAATAAGGCATCTTCCAGCGTTCTTAGTACTTTCACTTAAGGTGAAGTACACTGTTAGTAATACCTCTGTACTTAAACTTTAGAGTTGCAGTTGAGTATCTTTATACTATATGGCTACTTTTAGTTAAACAGCATCAGTACTTCCTCCACCTTTGCTTTCTGCTGTTGGGTAAACTCATTTTTCCTCCTGTAGATTGCTGGGAATGCTGTGAAGAGGGCATCAGACAACTTGGTGCGTGCCGCTCAGAAGGCAGCGTTCGACAAAGCAGATGAAGACAATGTGGTGGTCAAGACAAAGTTTGTGGGTGGCATAGCACAGGTAATACTTTCAGGCATTACTACAATACATTTGGCTCCTGTTGACCACTTTATGTGATGCCAGGAGTGAGGAATTAGTGATTGGATTACAAAGTGGACTAGGTTTTGTAAGACTCCTTAAATATTGGCGATAAATAAACTTTTAAACCAAGTTTTACAATGATAATATAGATTAAAATTTACAGGAGTTTAAATTCTAATTCTGTCAATCTAAATTTTACTAACCATGTTACTAATTAAAATCTGATCGAGTGTGCAGGAGTATTAAGTTGGGAAATTGGAAATATTGTCTCACGTTTTATGTTTTCACTTGTCTGTGCAGATTATTGCAGCTCAGGAGGAGATGCTGAGGAAGGAGAGAGAGCTGGAAGAAGCCAGGAAGAAACTGGCTCAGATCAGGCAGCAGCAGTACAAGTTCCTGCCCAGTGAACTGCGAGAGGACGATAACTAATTGTATGAATTTACCGCCTTGTGTGCATACTCTTAAAGCAGTGTGAAGAGCACATGGCGTATGTTTGTATGTGAATTTGTGTCTTTTTCAATGGCACATTTGATCAGGTATGTGGCCTAGAGCGACTTCAGATATGTTGTGACTGGACTTTAAGCAGTAAAGAAAGTCTACAGTGAACACTGAACAAGTCCACATCACATGAGAAAATCTTAACATAACCTACAAGCAAGTTTGAAATACTACTCCGTGAAAATGAACGTGATGATTTGCCTGAAGAACTGCTTTTTGTCCTCCGGTATAGCATGAACAATTTTGGCTGACGTAATCTGAACCATGATGCAACGTGCTTGGGACAAACGACACAGCTCACACACTCTCGTGTTTGCCCATAAGCTACAGTTTGTTTTTTTGTTTTACAATTTGAAGCTCTAGGTCATGAATTTCTAAGATGAAAAATCGATTCTCTTGCTACTCATGCAGACATTTAACTGCACGTCCGGTACATTTTTGACCTTTATGTTTCAATTTGTCACTTTATTCTGTTTAAATCATGTAAAACACACAACCATGCTCTGTCTTGACTTGAGTTCAGTGGTCATCAACCCTAAAATGAAGGTAGTATTTTATTGGTGTTTACTGGACCATGCTGTTAACTTCTTTTAATGCAGACAGGGATATGAGCATCTTTGCTTTATATCTTGTCATATTTATGCAGATTCTTTTGTGGAGCTCTACATTGGAAACTGGTTTTTAAGATGCAGCTAATGCTTCATGTTTGCTTCCGAAGTCAGGTGCCACCAAGATTCAAGCAGCGCTATGTTACAGTGTTGTTTCTACACAGGACACATTACCGTAGAGGGAATATTTATTACCCGGGAGTATTTTTAGAGAAGTATTTTCTACCACTAGTAGAGCCTGTTGTGGCCTATCAGATTTATTCCCAAGCTTCATTATTACTTACCATTTCATGTATAGAGACCTTCATGCAGTTGAGTCAGATCCTGATGCAATAATGAGGATGGTGCTTCAGGGGGCAGCAATGGTTTCCCTCACACCATGCAAACTCAAAGAAATGATGAAGCTTTGGAACTAGGCGGGTTGATAACATCATGCAAATTAAGGAATACTTGTAAATACCTCAGACCTTTTAATCAATTAAATGACATACAGTGCCGCTACTATGCACTCTGTACTTTGTCTGATGGTTACTGCTCCCTGCAGATGTGCTTTGGCCCTTCCCTTCATTGTTTTGCTGACTTCCCCAGCAATACTCCAGCAGCTGATTTGACTCAGTTCACCTCCAGTTGTTTAAAAATCTGAACATAACTTAGCAATAAGTCAGCTCTAACAAATGTGTAAGAACTGAAGTTGAAATAAATGAATGGAAAGTGAAGTGACTGCAACACTAATCGGTGCAGTTAACCCGTTTCCTTTCTCTTTTGTCAGTGAATTTGAGGGTTCTCCGCGTTTCTGAATATGCTACTTGCTGCAATAGAAGAAACCTTTGTTCAGAGTTTGATTGTAGTGTGTTTGTTTTCCCTTGTCCTATAACACAATGCTGTGTATCAATATTAAAAAGCTGTATATTGTAGGTCCTGCTGTGAAAATGCATGGCTTTGTGCTTCAGATGCATTTTTTTGTTTCTGCAGCGATTGTGGCCTCCACATACTGAAAGTATAACAACAGCTAAAAACAGACCATCACTTTTCAGTTTTTTAGGAGAGTTGAGTCTGGATTCAGGCGTTATTCTTTTTGACATTGTATGATGTGTGTGTGTGTGTGTGTGTGTCTGTCTGTCTCCACTGTTCTTCAGTCTGTAGTGTCATTATTAGTGCCTTAGTCAGTAGCCCATACAGTGTCTGGTCTGCTTGAAACACAGTTTCACCTCATCGGCCAGTAGAAGGTACTGGATAAGCAGTTTATCTGGGAATGTAGGTTCATGTCTGTGGGTTTTCTACCATCATCTCACTTTTTAACATAGAGTTTCTCTCAAGTGCTGAAACAACTGCATCCCTTTTCTCTGTGACACATGTACGGCCTTTCGGGGGGTGACAGAGGAGCTGTCTGCCAGTCAAAAAAAGTGTTGCTATTTAAAATGTACCATCAGTATGTATATTAAATATATAAACACATTTTTTGTACTGCATTCCATGTGCATATACGCCAGTGCTTCTAAACTACCATAGACATGACATTCTGGTCTGTCAACTGCTTTACTGTATGCGACGAAGTCACTGAAACTTTATGGACGGGCCTTTATTTTGTCATGCTTTTAAGAAAGATAAATGTGATTAGAACATTTCGATATAACTGTCACCATTAAGATGTTGTGACGCATTTTAACGATGTGAAGTGACTGGAGTGTTCTCACTGTCTTTCTCCCCAACAGAAATAAAATTATGAAGTTAGTACAGTTAAGATAAGCGATTACGTACAATATAAAAGATATTTATCTGGCCTCGAAACTATTTTTTGTATTTACTGAAAATAAAGATATTCTTCATGTGGTTGTTGTTTGTTCTTTTACTGAACTCAGACAAATGTTTGACCATTTTACATTTACCATCCAGCTATTGGGTTAACAAACAAACTTCTTGCTTGGTTTGAAGAAAGAATCTAAAATGAGTGTGAACATTATTTAATAAAGCACCATTTTGTGCACAAGCATTACAAATAGCTGTGACCACAACTACAATGCAATGGTCATTCATCAGTAAATCATCAGTATTGCTGCACATATATTAGGATAGCTTATATAAACATACTGTGACAGTTAATCTTCTGATTATAACAGTGTTTTTACAGGGACTTTGGCTAAATTAAGTCTAAAGGAGAAACCAGGAAATATCTGATCTAACAATCAGTGAACAAAACCAAATGTGTACTACAAACTCTCACAAAGCAAAATGAGACAATTTTTGTCTTATTTTGCTTTGTACTCACATAAAATATAAAAAAAAATATTGTGTTTCAATACCAACATTTATTTAAGGCGGCACTAGAATTTTCTTCTTTTGTTTTTTTGTTGTTTTGTTGTTTCAGCATCATTGTTGGCAGGTTGCAGAACCGCTACATGTACTCCAGTCCAAGTGAAGAACAGAGAGGTGTGTTCTGGCACCTGAACAAGGCTAGTTTAAGTGTCAAGACAACATGGTATTTCTGAGTCAGCACTAAACCTGAAGCTATATTGAGATCCAGCAATGAACTGAGACCAGTGCTAAATTTGAACGGCACTAAAATTTGAGGAGGCAATGTCAATTACTTTGGCGCAGCTGCTACCAGCTCTGCTTATAAACCTGGAATCCATTTTCTGACATTTTCTTATGAAGTCAGTTTTTAATACCGCCAGAAATCTAAATCTCAGCGACCGTTTAACATACTGGATGTGACTTGCAACAAGAAGCCGGAGGCAGGGAATTTAATGTGGACAAGCAGGTGATAGAAGGCAGCTCATCCATTATTTTTATGTCCTAAATCTAATTATAATAAAAGTCAGAAAGCGGATACAGTTACTGATGACTGCAGCATGGTACATGACAAGGTCACAGGCTTCATCCATAGATGTAACCGATTTCTTTCTTCTCAACTAATCTTTCTTTCCTTTCTGTCATTTTTCATATTTTCTTTACAATAAAAGCATCAGTGCTGCATCAGGTTGCTAACAGTGTTACTCCACTGATGGAAAATGACACACCAATGACAAACTGTAACAAGCAAGCTCATAAACACACCCATCACACTAATATTTTTACATGACCTCACATATGAGCGCTGCACATCTACACTGTTATGGAAAGCGTGATTAGGTTGAGACTGAATCGGATAAACTGGGTGGAACACAAATATACCATATTGTCTTAATTATCGATTACCGTCTAGATATTAACAACGAAATCATCACTGTCCTCACATTTTTGTCTCAACTCTGTTCAAACAGTGCAGGCTTTTATTTGTGGTTTGATGCTAAGGTTTGACAAAGCTTTAAAACAAACCATTGCATGCTTTTGAAGAAACAAGAGAAACGAAGACTCATCTGTGTTTAGATTCACCCGGATAATTATTGGCAGAGGGCCACATGATGGGAATTTATTGACTGTGAGCTGCTTCAATTATCAAATTAGATTTTTGTAGCTATTGTTTCATATAGGTCGGGTCTGGAGATGGTTAGAGAAACAAAGTATTATTCTAAACTGAAAGATTTCAGACAGGTTACTTTGGGTGACACCACTTAGTAAAGGACAATGTGGCCTATGCTTTCTTGCAGCTCCAATTATAAAATAATAGACCCCTGAATGAAATAGAGTCTCAGTAAATCATTAATTGTTGGACAAGTATGGTGGCAGTGCTCCTCTCTGTGTCTAACCAGGGTGCTAGGGTGACATGGTTCACGCCATGGGCCTCTCTGATCTCTGGATATGCCTGGCATGCCTGGCTGGCTGCTAAACAGCCCACAAAACACATGGCGGGATGACAACACAGTAACAGCTGACTGCTGTAAAAAAAAGCATCACAGGAAGTAAATCAGAGTGGACCACCAAAGATGTAAAATATAATATTAATGGTAAACAGAAAACAGGCAACTATTTGACTTTAATTTTCAAAGTAGATCTTTGGAATCTCTTACTCGTAAAACAAGTCAGAGTTTGAGCGAAAACAAAGAGCCCAAACCCACATGCCAGTTTCTTCTGCAAAGTGAGGGTGGCTACAGCCACCTTGGACAGAGACCAGCTGGTGCTTTCCATGCTGTAAGAGCCCAAAAATATGCACTCGGTGACCTACAAGAGAATAGCAAGGACAAAGGAAGAAAGGGATGATGCTAAAATCCAAAGGCGTCTTGATGAATGACAAGCTACTGCTGGCATGTTGACCCTGATGGCCCGTACTGTTCTTAAAGTATTTCATTACAGTGGTGCACCTGTGTACAGCATAACGTATCTAACCTATTATTACACTAGATCTTAGTTTCATCAATTAACCTTCTTCTCTAGGTCCAATTTCCCTAACATATACAAAGATTAATTACTGTAGTCGACAGTAAACTATTATTACTCAAGCATGGACTAGTCTTGACCACAGGTTGTGTGTGACAGCTGCGACCCTGTGAGCCATCACAGGAGGCACAGTGAGGGGGCTGTTGAAATGCCAAAGCTTCCTGATCTTCCACTGTGCACACCACTAGATCCACTGCAGCCCGTTTGAGATCTAGCTCTCAGGCGTGTATTAGCCACGAGAGGAGTTGGACAAGCTTGATGATGTACCTCCACAGAGAGCAAAGCCTATCTGATTGCCGCTGGGATGTTGAACTATGTTGTGAGGAAGCTGCTGGAAGACAAACAAGCTCTGCTGGATAATACGACACCCCTCAGAGGGGCATGAACTTTCACAGAGGCTTAACAAATCACAAACATTTATTTTGTATGAATAGCTCTGATGCATGAGGTGCTGTGACAGTTCCTTCTGGTCACAGTCTGGTGTAATTTGTTGCTCATTAAACAACGTCTGAAATACTTTATTTGGCACAAATATGTGTTAAAAAAGTATAAAAATGAATGTAAATGATACTCACATGTATACCTATATAGACTATAATTACTTTATTGCTATGTTTCTTCTAAACAACCTCTCAGCAGAGCTCTTGACACTTCCTGCCTGTCACTTGGAGGGCGTTAGGAACAGGAGTGGGAGTCTTGGCGTGAGGGGGGAGTGACCTTCTGACGCACTTACCCCATGTATAGTATAAGAAGCGGTCAAATGTCTTGTGAGAGCGAATGAACGAAGGGATTCAGAAAAAAAGGACAACTCCCTCGTTGTCAAGCAGCTGCAGTTGTTTCCAAAAAAGTATTGGGTATCCAGTAACTGCCCAGCCAAAATTCATATTTGACTGATTAGAGTCTGAGCGAGCTCGCACTCCAGCTTGGCGTTCAGTGTGGTTCAGACGCTCCGATCCCTCCATTCATCTTTTGTTTTGAGCTGACGAACAGTAAGCAGCCATGGATGCCATCAAGAAGAAGATGCAGATGCTCAAGCTCGACAAGGAGAACGCCTTGGACAGAGCTGAGCAGGCCGAGTCAGACAAGAAGGCAGCTGAGGACAGGAGCAAACAGGTCGGCATCCGCTGAGGTGTTTTACGCACCGATGGCACGGCGCGCCTGGCGCAGCGCGGCTAATACTTATCCAGTGACCTGTCACTGAGGATTGATCTGCGCTTCTTCACGGGATTAATTTCACTGTAGAACCATGTTTGGACTTTACGAAGTTGGCAAATATTGGGGACAATCCTCATGTATTATCTACTTTCTAAAGCTTTATGATTTAGCTTTACTGTCTAACATGTAATCAGCTAAGAAAGTTGCACTGTAACTGGTTTATGAAGTAAACCTGTTATTTAAGAGGTGTTGCGTATTTGGTGCTGGCTCTTAGCAGAGTTGTGTCTATTACTTGTGCGTAAATCTCTTTTCTTTCCTTCGCTTCCCAGCTTGAGGATGACCTAGTAGCACTGCAGAAGAAACTGAAGGCAACTGAGGATGAGTTGGACAAGTACTCTGAAGCCCTGAAGGATGCACAGGAGAAACTGGAGCTGGCTGAGAAGAAAGCCACAGATGTGAGTTTGAGCTGACAGCAGCACAGCAGATTCGGGGAGAAGCCCCACTGGGTCATCCATCGCCCAATAGTTTGCCCTTGAACAACGCCTTTGTGGGAAAGGAGATTAAAGCCCAGATTTACTTTAATGATTAAGTAATACAGTGATAAATTATAAGAGGATATGGATAGTTATATTTAACTCTTGTACTACATATGGTAAGGTCACAGTTCACTGACTTACTAGTCTGAAGACAAGTGTAGGGTTTCAGTGGGGCCTTTTACAAGCATAATTTGGTCTCTAAAAACTCTTGACAGATTTGTGGTTGCGCTGAATTCAGTTGGCACCGTGCAGTTGTGTCCAGCCCTGATGTCATTTCCAGTTTATTGGCTGCTCTTAATGTTTCCAACCAATGGTAACATAGGTTGGTAACATTGGTTGTGACAAGGTCACAATTATAAACAGTAACTGTTGGTCAAGGCCAAGACAGCAGAGAAGTAGTAACACTAACAACGTTAGATAAAGTTTCTATATATCTAGGATTAACTTGATCGCAGTAGTGGAAGAAGTATGCAGATTACACCTTTTACATACTCACATAATAATAGAAAAAAAAATTTACTTATGTATTACATCTGGGTTGAATGTACAGAAAATACAAAGCAGAAGAATGTGAATGGAACAGATAGTGGTTCTTTGAATATGGAGAAAAAATTATTGTTTGCTTTAATTTAACTTCGGCCAAACATTTGTTGATTGAAATAATTGATCAGAATGATCAAGTTTTAATATTTTACAAGCTGTGACCATGAAATTTTTGTTTTTTTTATGGAAATTACTTGATTCATCAACAAAACAGCTGAAAATTTACTTCTGTTTTGTCTGATTTAAGCTGCAATTGTACACAGGCCACTATAGTATAATTTAGCGTAGCAGCATATTTTATGCTCATCATAAGTTTTATTTGCAAAAAAGGTGTAAAAAGGTAGAATATTTATCTCTGAAATGTAGCAAAGTACTCAGTTACATCAAATTTGTAGTACTTTTTTGTAGTAATTATATAGTGTACTTCATTACACTCTATCACTACTTGATTGATTGATGTGTAAGCACAAGACTTACAAAAAAATAGTAGAATAGTATGCAGTTGGAGTATTTACTGCAATCTACAACATGGAACATAAAAACTGAGGTTGTGTTTACACTACTAGTCACATGTTTAGAGTCTACTATGGGGTTTCAGTGTCTTGTCTAAGGACACCTCAGCATGTAGACAAGAGGAACCAGGAATCAAACAACTAATTCTGAGGTTGACAGATGATTGCTCTACTAACCGAGCTACATGCTGCCAAAATTATGACCCTGTTTTTAAAAGAAAAGCTGATTTTATAACATCTAATTGATCAGAAAAACAGTATAGATATTGTTAATATTGTAAATGTCTCTTGTAGGTGGAAGAAGCCGTTTTTAAAGGAATATTTGCACAAATGTACAAAGGCCTATAATCAGCAAACAGTAGTACTGTCTTCCAGCAGCATAATATGTTTGTTAGTTTATTCATTTAAAAGGATAAGTGATCATTTTTGCAATGATGGTAACACAGCTGACGACTGATGTTTTCATGGAAAACACAGTCAGTCCTCATATGCCTGTGAAGATTCTCAGTCTCTGGAGGTTGAGTCAAAACGTTTCACTTCTCATCCAACTAGAAATCCAGTTGCTGTGACTCAAACTCCAGATGTTAACTAACCTCTTAAGTGTGTCCAAACTTTTGACTGGCAGTGGACATGATAAAGAGTACACAAGTGCAAGATTTCAATCAAGTGAAATTAGGCACAACTAAGTTGCTGTGAATAATTGAATTCATTTTATTAAGGAGCCCAGTGTGCTGGTGTGAAGTGTCTGCAGACAGCAAGGAATGAAGTTAGTGCACTTGTGGTATTTGCTAATTAGTACAATCTAATTAAAAATCAATCTAAGATTAATGTATGTTGTGTTAATTAATCAGACTGTTAGGAATGTGTACACAGCTGGCTTATTTGTATTGTTGACATTCCTGTAGCCCATGACTTTTGATAGGAATAGCTCAAGTCACCACTAGGGGATGCGCTCAAAGCAGATAATAAATTAAACAGCTCTATAGCTGGAAAAAGTGTAACAATGACATTGAATTAATTAGCAAGAACAGTAATAAAAAGAAAAATAAAAAAAATTAAAAATAATTTACACAGGTAATTATTTGCGTGCACAATCAGGCACTTCCGGGGCTTTTGGCACGTCCCAATCCTCATCAGCGGTTGATTAAAGGCGGTGGGGGCAGGGATCAAACGCGCCGCATCTCCGAGCGTATCCGTGTGTGCGTCTGCGTTGAGGCAGCCCGCGACGAGCTCACGGGAAACTAGCTTAGCTGGGACAGACAGAACAACCGAAAAATTGAACATAAAATGGCCGGTGGGAGCTCAGTGGAAGCTGTGAAGAAGAAAATCAAGTCGTTGCAGGATCAAGTGGTTGCGGCGGAGGACCGGGCATCGTTACTCCAACGGGAATTGAATCAGGAGAGGAGTGCGAGGGAAGCAGTAAGCCGCTGCTAATGATTTAAGGCAATTAGTCCTCGGGCTGGCGACGGATTTAGGTGTAAATCTGGTGAAAAAGAGTGGCTGCTAGGCCCAGAAAGCGATGCTTTTTTCCCCCTTGAATAGAGTCAGATTTACCGTAGATGTGTTAGAAATGATGTGAGGAAGGGATGGGCAGGTGGAAGGACACCGCCCGGTGCGTCCTGATCAACAAAACAAACCGCCCTGTAACAAGGAGGCTAGCGTTTCTTCTGAGATTAAACCTTCTCCTGCACAAAACTAGCAAAGGACACTGCTTAGTTACAGCACAGTGTGTGTGTATTATATTAAAGTGTAGCCAAACGTGTCCCAGTAGATTTATGGGAGAAGATACTAAATGACTGTTAAACAGGAGCTTGTGGGTGTGAATGGAAAGGAGGAGGAAGGGTGGTAATTAGCCAGTTTCTTTTTTAACATGAGATTAATTTATAAGTTGTGGTAAAAGGAGAGAAATGCCACTCATCCTCTACCAGAAGAATAATGTTTTCAGGTCCAGCCCAGCCCGTAGCGCACAGGGTGAGGTTGAGGATGTTCTACGCCTGCAAAACCAAATTAAAGAGGTGTACATTTTAGGTGATATCGGTGTGAATGTGGCGTTTTGCTCTCCTAGGCTGAAGGTGATGTAGCTTCCCTGAACAGACGGATCCAGCTGGTTGAGGAGGAGCTGGACCGTGCTCAGGAGCGTCTGGCCACAGCTCTGACCAAGCTGGAGGAGGCCGAGAAGGCTGCAGATGAGAGCGAGAGGTGGGTACATGTCGCCTCTAAAACGCACCTCACTTGGTAAACACACACCACTCATTTGCCAGTTTGTGTTCCTTAGTATTTACAGATAAATGTCACATTTGTGCTGCTGGAAAATCTGGTGCACAATCAGTTTTCCACATTTTTGTTGTGAGTCCCAACTTTACTGAGCGTAGTCATCGTGCTGGCACTGAATACATCTAATTACAAAATACATCTTACAATAATAGCTCTTAAAATCCAAGATGCATACTGTTGTATTGACAAGCATATGGCGATGTGAAGCGTAAGATGATAAAGGGATTACAATTTAAATATATTGCGATTCTTTAGAAAAGGCTACACTATGTTAGGTACACCTGTACTTGGTGGCCATAAATTCTAGTTTATAATCAGTTTTAAAGTTGAAACTGAAAAAATTGTAAGTTTTTATTATTAAGGTCACAGTGAATGTAGGAGTCGTACTGAGGTGCTTTATATTGAGATGTTTCTAATGTTTTCAATCCCTCATTCAGTTTAAATAAAGTGGCCAACACATCATAACCACCTCTTAATATAATGCAGTTCAACACAAATCCATCTGTGACCTCAATAATCAAACATACAGTAGAATTATCACCTTTCTGACACAGAAATTAGAACTCTGCCATGACTTTATTTTCTATCTTTATATAAGAAGACTCTGTGGCATAGATGCATATTGGATTGTACAGGTGTACCTAATAAAGTGTAAACTGTGATGTTTAAATCTAATACTAGGAAAACAAATGGGCTGGGGTTTAAACACAAGACACACTTAAACTATATTAAAAATCAATCAAGTGTTGGGGGAGAGTGAATAAGCCCTCACAAAAGTGTTTCGATATTTACTTTCATCCCTAATTTCTGTCTGGAGACTGTATTTCTCTACCTGTAGTAGTTCAGCAGCAACTTTTGGGGTGTTTTGCATAATAACATGAGTAAACAGCTTGATGTGTTGATTATTAATATCCAAAAGTTTTACTGATGCAATTCAACTCCAGACTGATGGTGAATCTGGCATAACAGTTAATATATTAGTGCAACAAGTTTATAAACCAGTCAAGCTCCAGATGATAATAATCCCATTTAATGTGAATTCTATGTAGTCCTGCTTATATTTAAGATTATATATTTAATCAATTGTATATTAAATTAACATTACAAGATTTGACAAGGAACCCTGTGCTGTGTCTGTCAATTTCCTTCGTAAACACAATTCCTGAGACAAACTTCCACCAGTTGCACAAGATACAGCGAACTTCTGCATTATTGCTTATTTGTCTTTTCCTCAGAGGAATGAAGGTCATTGAGAACAGGGCAATGAAGGACGAGGAGAAGATGGAGCTGCAGGAGATCCAGCTGAAGGAGGCCAAACACATTGCCGAGGAGGCTGACCGCAAATACGAGGAGGCGAGTGTCACAGCTGTTCGCTGCACTTGGGCTTAGCATTCTTAGCATTCCTCTATTTTAACACGACAGCTGACATTAGTGGCTGTCACATGTGTGTTTTTGCCCCTAAGCAATAAAAGATTAGATGCCTAAAGGAATTTAATTTTAACTGTAGGCTGATGAGTCAAACTAGTGCGAGAAATAAACTTTATGTTGTTAATTCAGGTGGCTCGTAAGCTGGTGATCATTGAGAGCGACTTGGAACGTACAGAAGAGCGTGCTGAGCTGTCTGAAAGGTAATTATTTCCTTCAGTTTCTCCTCCATCTATTTCTACCATATATTAATATAATATAATATAATACTCCAACTTGTAAATTTTTTTCTGTTTTCTCGCATTTCTCTTTGCGTCTTCCTGCTTGCTTAACTACGATGTAAACCTATAGCAAATGCTCAGAGCTTGAGGAGGAGCTGAAGACCGTACAGAATAACCTGAAGTCTCTGGAGGCTCAGGCCGAGAAGGTAATGTAGATCATTCACAGCAAACGATCCACAGTAAAAACTCAGTTCAGAGCAAACTTGTGATTCACTAATATGGACCTTTGTGTGAAACCACAGTACTCACAGAAGGAGGACAAGTACGAGGAGGAGATCAAGGTTCTGACAGACAAGCTGAAGGAGGTGAGTTGGAATCAAAAGCGACCAGTGGGTCATTATTTAAAATGTGTCTTTAAAAGTCTTGATCGGATGTCGACTCAAATAAATACGCTGACTACATGATCTTTGTTACTTACTGCAAGTGCTGTAAGCGTCCTCTAATGTAAACCTGTTAATGGGATTTGCTAATGTTTCACCGTATTCCTCCACTCAGGCTGAGACCCGCGCTGAGTTTGCAGAGAGATCGGTCGCCAAGCTTGAAAAGACCATCGATGACCTGGAGGGTATGAATCTTTTACACTTGGTTTTTAGGCATTTTTCACATGTAAAGGGATGTTTGTTACCACTCGGGTAAATAGTGACACTTGGTAAAGTCCTTATGTGAATAAACACCAGTTTTGTCTGATTTCTCAAAGGCGCAGTCATAAAAAAGAGCCTTATAACATTGTGAGTTTATTTACGTGCTCAGCAAGTTGTTAAATAGTCCTCAGTCTGAAAAGCTGCACAGTCAGCTGTCTACTTGGAGTAGGAGAAAACAGCATTGATTTAGAGGTCAGCATGATGATATTCATGTCGGCAGCGACATTTCTCACCACAGCGCTGTTTGGCATTCTGGTGTAGTGACTGTTCAAGGCCAGCTAGTCGAGAGCAGCTCTCAGGGTCATGGAACATGTGAGGCGGTTTCTCAGTGACTCCTCAGGAATCTGACACAACATCGGCAGCTGTTCCGTGCTCCCTTCCTATTTCTGTCCTGCTTTTTATTCTTAGTTTGTCCGTTTGTCTTTTCTTTTCTTTTGACTTCTATTGTCTGATCATTGTTGTCTTTTCTTAATTTTGCAAATCCCTCACTGCCACATCATAACTGTTTCAACACAATAGATGAGTTGTACGCCCAGAAACTGAAGTACAAGGCCATCAGCGAGGAGCTGGACCACGCCCTCAACGACATGACTTCCATGTAATTCACCATCTTTATGCTTCTGCTCTGTGCCGTAGAGCTTAGCACCACTAACCACTCATACAATAGCTCCCTCTTGTGGCATGTTTGAGTGCAGTGATCATCATTGCTGGATTTTTTTTAAAACCCTTAATTGCTTCTCTAACCTTTATTTAGTGTGTGATCTAGGGTGTTTCTAAGGATTTAAAATGAGCTTTTTAGACTACAGTTCCTATTTTTCTTTAATTTTTTTCTCACACATTTTATTCTTCAGTGTCACTCATTGTCTTCTGCATTGCTTTCCTTCCTGTCTGCATGTGATTTATTTTTCATTCCTTATTTATTATTTTTTCTCCCAACACTTGTTTTCCTCCTTTTTTTCCCACCACAGCTAAATCCAGAAGCCGGTCGAGCTTCATCATCTCTCTCCTGTGCAGCGCAGCCCAACTTTCTGTTCTCCTTTTGTCTCTGTATTTCTTCGCTGCCCCGCCACTACTGCACATTGGGCCGCTGCTGCCACCATCCATTTGTCCGTCTCTTATACAGACCTTTTGAGCTGTGTTGCTTTCTGTAAAATAAACATTCTTCAGTCTATGTCAGTCCTTCTATTTTCTCCTGTAATGTTTCCTCATTTCAGTTTTCTTTTTCTTTTTTTTAATTTTTGTCCTGTTTGTTTAATTTAATTTCTTGAGTAGCTTTTGAATAAATTCTGAAGCTCCTCTCCCATTCACTGTTCCGTTTTCTGTTCGAGAGGACTCCAGTGAGGTCAAATTGCAGTACTGGGGTCTTAATAAATTGTATTTACGTGGAACAAACTACACATATATAACATAAAAATAGTTTGTTTAGTTTTAGTATTGACAGTGAGTTTATGCCATCATTTGTTTTGCTTATTTTCTGTGGCGGATCAGCTGGTATTTAGGATTTTGATTATGAATTTAGAGACTGAAATATCTTAAATGATAAGTTCAAGGTTTTCCTTTTTCAAAGTTGTAATTCTTACAGTCCTTCTGTAAAAAGTTACAGAAAACATTAACGGGCAACAGTAAATAACATTTCTGACAGCAACTTGGTGGCAGCTTATAGGAGTGTTTGGAAACGTGACGGTTACTTATAGCTTTAGTCTGATGTGTTCATGATGTTGCCAGTTCATCAGCTTGAATACAAACTGACACTTGTCCTGTAATTATCATCAGACTCTAAAATCTAAATCTTTCTTTTGCACTAACCTGACTTCTGTCTCTTTCCCCTTTGTCTTACCTGCTTTCTGACTGTCAAGACCATCTATACAAGCAGCTTGAGAAAAACCGTCTTCTGACCAATGAACTGAGAGTAGCCTTAAACGAGGCATAATGTGGAACGAGCTTTCTCCAAAACTGAAACGTCTAGGCCTGTCGCCCTTTGCTGTCTACAACACACCTTTTTAATTCAGCAGCGCTTTCAACAAATGCAAGATTCTGACATTATGCATGCTCAAAAGGAAGATCAGACAACCTTAGGGTTATCCAATTAATGGATTTGCTGCATTTTCTCAGTTATGGTCAGGGCTGTAGCACATGAATCAACTTAAAATCTGCATGGTGCTCTTATTTGTGGGGCTCTAATTCTTAAGGCTGACAGCAGGGGAAGAGTTAAAATGCTGCCAGGTCTCTAGGATGCCCTCTACAACCCTGAATCCCCGAAAAGAAGGACAAGTCAAGCTTTCATTAAAAGTAGTCGAATATTAACATAACATTTAGTGTGTCCTGCTGCAGCGAGAACCAAAGTATGCATTAGTTTTGGTTTAGTTATTTCACGTGCACTGTCTTTTCGAAATAGGAGTGAGGTGATTTTTATCTTTACAGTGGAAATTAACAGACGTTCTGAATTCGCTACTATAAATAGAAACATGTAACATGTGCCTATTAAATGTCACTTGCCGCCAAAAATGAAATAAAAACAGCATAAAATCGTAAAGGTTCAGTTGTAGCAAGTGTAAGGTGTAGCTTAGAGATAAACGAAGACAAGCTGAAGGTGCTGCACAATACTGCCACAGCTACATGTTAAGAGAAGCTATGGTTTGTGCAGTTAGATTTGTACTGATTAATCTGAAACTGCCTGGAGCGGGTTGTCAGTTTGGCCATAAAATCCTAAACCCAGCTCATGCAGTGGTGACTACAACCCTGCCTATAGCGTGAGTATAATATTTACAGTATGCTTTAAAGATTACATATCAAAACTGAGTTTGTGTAAGTAACTCGCAGCATTGGAGATGAGGATATGTAATTCCTACATTCGTACGGTAACAAAATGTGTCTGAGTATGCTCTGTGCTGCATCTCTGTGCTGTTTGTTTTGTTTTTAACTGATGCAATGCTATATTAACAGATAAAATCACGCTCGCTAAAGAAGACAACCAGAGAATAAAGCAGCTAATGGAGCAGACTCTAATGGAGATGGTTGACATTTGAACACAATCTGTTCCTCTTCATTGCCTCACCTGCCCTGAATATGGCTGGCTTCCATATATGGCAGCTACAGATAAAGTGGGGAGTTGTGTCTGTGTCTCTTCTGACCTCATCCTGAAGAAACAAGCCCCACACCAGGTAGCACAAACAGCATTGGCGAGCTACAGCTAAACTACACAGTTTCATTACACACTGTAATCAAAGGTCAGTTGAAATTTATTGTTTATCTTTAAAAAGTTAACTTGAAGTTTATTAAGTACATCTGGCTAAAACAGAAGCAGTCTGGTTTGAGCTGCTGTTGTACAGTACTGCATCATACAGTTTATTTAACCTCATTGATGCAAATGGGGTGAACAAAATGATAGAACTGTATAATGTAGCATAGTTTAACAGCACCATCAACTATGTGTTCATACGATGACTCTGAAGCGGTTTGAATGAAAACGGAACATGATTCCCTTCTTGGAGGATTCATGGCATAACTGTTGTGTAAGACTGCGTTAGCTTTAGCTTGGTGTACATAAAACTGCTCACTGTTGGGATTATTTACACACAAAATTACCATTAACAAAGCCATACTGTAAGTTAAGCCAAGGTTATATAAAACGATTTTTTTATTGTGTGCTTTTGTAATTTGTCTGTTTCTTCTGTAATGTACACACTCATTCAGTGTCAGTGATGTACGCTTCCAGCAAGGAAGGAATTCTTAGCAATGCTGCTTGAACGTACTGTTTGTTCCAGCTAAGTCAAAGAAGTGTTTTTGCACTGTGTTCACATTTCTGTTCGTTTCTGAGAAACTGATGTTTGATTTTCTTTTGTCTCATTTTATCTGGAAATGTAAAGATCATGAATAAATGTTTGAATGAAGTATCTTCTGTGTTTTTCTGTTGTTGGTACAGTGTGTTCTGATACCTCAATCAGAGCCGGCATTACATTATTCCATGCTGACCCTGAGCCGACCACGGCATTTACACCACCAGGTGGAATTAATGCTGTGGCTGACAGTTCATCACCAGTGGAGTCTAGTGTGACACCAAACGTATCGTGAACAATTAACTGTGTTATTAGGCAGTGGTCCTCAGCCTCTGAGTTTGTAAGGCCTTCAAATGTCTACTTGTGATTTCTTGCCACAAGTTATGGCCTCACTGTTGTCATAAGTAATTTTTTGCTCTTGAATTTTTTTTCTTTAAAGAACTTTTAAATGGCTGGAGGCAAATTTACCCAGCATTCTGCAAGACAGAAACTTTTTTGTCTTGTATAACTACCAGTCAGAAGAGGCGTAAGCACACAAACTCAATGCTCAAATGTGTGAATACCAGGAAGCGGACAACACAAAAATATTCCACACAAGTAAGAACAAGAAACTTCTTTATTCATGTACCAAGCACATGTTGTAAGTATAGTATAAAAGTACAAATACTTTGCTAAGAAACAGATTTTCTCCTAAATCAACGAGTTACAGGTTAAAAAAATGTATATATTTGAAACAATATTGATGCTATCGACATCATGAATGAATGAATAAGTCTTACCCACATTTGTTGCATGTGTGTGTGTGATAAATAAGGCTTTTGCAGAAATCTAAAATTTCCAAGCTTTTAAGTTTAATACCTGCTGGGTTCAAAGAGAGAACTACTTTATATTTTAGAATTTGATTTGAAATTATTATCCATTTAGAGATGGATCCATAGCAATATAAAAAGCAAATGGTAGAGGATATACACACCATTAAAATTTAACTTTGACACTGGCTTGGTGCAGTACAAAAATAGTGGCTGATAAAAGTGGTTTTAACCAGTTTAAGTACCAATAGATAATACAAAACTCATTATCATTTACTGATTATATTCTGTATTAACAATCTTAATCTGCAAAGTAATTTGTAATTGATGGTGAGTATGGTGTACATAAATACATTAGTAGTACAAGTAATTAAGAATATAACAAAGTAAAATGAAAATACTCCAAAAGGTACTTCGTACAGTAAATGAGTACATGTACTCTTCCTTACCTCTTGAGTACAACTCTAAGGAAAAAAAGGTTAAGAGCTGCAGCAGCACTTCCTGGCCGCAGGGGGCGCTGTGTCTCCGGGGACCAGGAGAACCGGAAGAGTAGAAGTGAAAGTTCGTAGCAGGAATTACCACGACTTGGTAGAAGTATGGGTGAAAATCAGGATTTTACAGTTTCTTTAATAGAAAGTAAAGCTTCGTACGTGCTCAGCAATGTTGCTGAAGTGGTTGAGCGTATTCTGACCTTCGTGCCAACGAAGTCACTCCTTCGAATCGCAAGGTAACAGGAAATGTTTGTTTCCTTAACCTAGCTTAGCTTAACTAGCTAGCTAACTGTTACTGGCTGTCGAATCGAAGTCAAACTCTTTTTGACTTTTAATGGCGTTTAAAGCGAAAACATTTAACTGGGCTTGGTATATTTGCTTCCAGGTGCTCACTCGTGGCATTGGACAGAAACATGTGTTGACTAGCTAACTCTCTTGCCGTGTTTCTACTTGTCTCAGTGGTGAACCAGTGTGTGTTTGTGGGTTTCTTCAGTGTGTGCAGGCTGTGGAGAAACTGTGCCTGCAGGATACTAAGAGCTCCGCAGCAGCCGACCTGGGTGTCAGCCTGTGGCCCGTCCAGCTCAGAGTCTCACGCCCTCTGCAGCATCCTGGCTGAGGAGGTGGAGGTGAGTCACTACATCAAGTAAATGTTTGCATAAACTGTCAAACCTTGCACTGATGTTAATGCAGCTGTTTTACACGAAGATACTTGCGGGGATCTGTGTCCTAACTATGTTCAGAAAGCACTGAACAAATATTAACTAAAACTGCTTGTAATTTGCTTTTCGTTACTTGCAGAAAGTGTTCCTCCTACCTAAAACTGTTCTGGCAATGGTAGACTGCGAGACCTTCAACGGACAAAGTTTTTGCTACAGACAGAGCAAAGGTTGGTATTAAATGAGGTAATATGATGCTTCTGTACTTCATGTTTTGTCCCTTAGTAATGATATGTTAACAATGTTTAAGTTAAATTGAGTTACTTTTTTTGTTTAAATATAGAAACTGTAAACATCTAGAAACTATATCTAGGCCTGTATTTTGAGAAAAAAAATATTAGTTCTAACAAATCCTAATGTTCCTATTCACATGAACAGAATCATATCTGTGCAAAACAGGGCTTCACATTGAAATAATGCTTGTAATGTGCATTTAGGTAACGCACACACAGATAAAATCATGACGTAGGAGCTTGTATAGCTTCATATACACAAAAAGGAACGCACACAAAAATAACCTGCACCCATGAACAATATGGATTGCTTTGTCTCTACAGTTTGTTTTTATGACTTATCAGTATTCCAGTCTTCCCATCCTGTTGTTGACACATAAATATGGTCTGGATCTCTCAGCAGTGTTCTTCTTGAATTATGGGTCAGGTGCTCCATAATATACATTCCATTAACTATTTTCAGACATACTTCTTGTGTTGGTAGATGTGTCTCGTACTATCTTTTCACAAAGTCCTTTTAATAGCTACTAACAATATTTTAAATGGCCGCTGTTGTATTTATTTGCAACCAAAACAGAGGGGTAGTGTCATACTGTTTCAAAGCTAGTGATGTTCTCTAAGATTCATTTGTGCTACCAGTCTATGTTTTACACACTGATTTGTAGTTTTTATTTAAAAAACTGAAAGCCACTGGTGAATTAGGCTGCCTGCTATAGCAATCTGCTCAGTACATTGCCAAAATATAGGAAATATTTATCGTGCTTTCTGTTCTTGTATTGTGCTTCTCACCTTCATGAAACCAAGCTTATAAACATTACACATTGTTTCTAATCATGTGATTCGCTGTGCTTCAATGCACTGTAAACAAACACAGCTGATTTCCAGTGTGAACTTTTTGTGTCACGTCATGCCTCCTGCACTCTCTACACCTATCTTTCCCCTGATGTGAGAATGCATTTCAAACAGAGTATGTTTGGGTGGGTGCCGCATGTGTGAAAGTGCAACTGAGTGTAAAGTCCAGACTTGATCACCCAGAGATAGTTTGGAGTAAATGTGTGAAAGCAGCTTACAAATCCTGAGATTTTTCTACTTACTACATAGCTACACTAACCTTATTCAGTGAGTCTGTAAACACTGCTGGGTCTTATTGTATTATATGTTGTTCCTTGTTGATTAGTTTCACTAGGACTTGGGATCAAGGTTCCCCTGTCACTGCAGTTTTAGTGACGTACTGTACGTTGTCATATACATTAATTCTGTAGTTACCATTTTGAATTGGCACTTGTAGCTTTAGCACAAGATCTCAATTTGAAACTATTCTGGCACTGGTATGATAGATAATTACCTACGGTAAAAACCAGGCAGGTCATTTGAAACCAATTGTCAACTCATCAGTTGTTTCACCAGTGGGAGTTAATGGGTAATATACTGTGTACTGTATAATCAGAGTTGGTATGATTATCTGCAATTTAAATATAGTTAATATACATAATCCACACTGCTTCAGTAGAATTACAGCCTTGTCTCCAAGAGAGTGGCGTTTTGCTGGTGTGAATTTCTGTTCATCTCCAACTATTTTGTAAAACCCTTTTCAAATAATTAATTATTAAAATTATACACCTATTAAACATTGAGCATTGTCATTAACACCCTTTTTCAACTACTCTGAAGCAAAAAGGAGTCGCCACACTCCAGGCACAGCTGAACAACTGAAGCTGCTCTTCCCCAAAGGCTGTAACATCATGGGCATTACTACACCAGGAATAGTCTGTAAGTATTCCTTGGCCTCCTCATTCACACAGAAACCCAACTCAAATTAAAACATTGGTAGCCACATACATGGAGCCATTTAATTCAGCATTAACAAAATCTGGCCTTATTTGTGTTTATCTAATGGGATGCTCCATATAAAGTAAAAAAAACTAACCACATCTCTTGGATATTGCTAAGAGGAATAGTTCACCTGTCGGCAGGGAGGACTATGCATTAATACACACTGCTGCTTTGTTGGAAACCACCACTGGTGCCTGGCACCTCCCTCCCTCTGCCTCTGATAGATAGCCTAGTCCGCCTTGTGCTGTGGTTCCTATTTCTCCATGTAATCACAACCCTCTGGAGAAGTGACTCTAAATCAGCCACATTCCCTTTCCTCAACATGATAGCTTATCAGTCCCCAATCGTCTATCAGGTGTAATGGTAGCCTTGGCTGTTTGTGATAACACTCATTTTGTACTATTGCAGCTGAGGTTCAACATGGGGTCACCACACACACACACACACACAATTCTGCTGAATTAAATATTTGATTGGATAAGGTTGATCCCGTGGATTTCTTGTAAAAGGTTTGCTGAAAAGCCTAGAGTAAATCATTGGTGAATGTTGGTGGAAGGATTGCACCATTGAGATAGTATTTCTACATGGTGAATTCCGCACAACTGTAACATAGCACAACGTGGGAATAACTGAGATGCTAATGTGCAGCATTTGCTTATTCTGGATGTAATGAAATCCCTCCATACTCTGAAGAAGACAACAAAATGAAAAAATTTCAGAAATATTGCTTATTGTTTTTTTTTTGCTTGTTTTGTGCACTAAAATATTTTTTTATATATATTTCAAAAGTGCAAAAAAAACAACAAAGAACAAAAAACATTTCTACTACTTAAGCTGTAGCTCGTCTCTTCTATTGTTTTTATGCACTTTTTGATGTGTCTGTGTCAAATCATACATTTGTGTTGGTTTAAGACCAACACTGGCCATTTAAAAACATCTGGCCCAGCTGAATTTCTTGGTTTGAAATTCTTGTTTGTATATGTCCTTATTCTTGTCTTCTTTACTGCAGAAAAAGACCAAATAAACTAAACAGAGACTATGAATAAGTGATTTGTTTGTCTATGAAGCTCAACAAATATGGTTACTTTACCAAGTTGGATCTAAAATCGAACTTGCGAACCTATCCCTCTGTGTCAGCCTTGTAAATGGTTAGGTTTTTTTCCCTCCATGACACATGATGCAAGTTACTGCATAAAGGATGTTCCTTTGTGGTTCCTCTTTGCACTCTGTGCAGTGACTCCCAGTGGCTCTTGCTCCAATCCTCCTCAGGAGTACCAAGAAGGGGAGGCTGGTTTTGCAGTGATGTTCCCCAGCATGGAAGGTGTCCACATCAAGCCCTTCCACCTTTGCAAGAAGTCCATCATGCCAACAGCATTAAAGGAAGCAGGTGTGTGTAGGCAGTTATTTAGGATTCTAAGCTGAGAAATGCAAAGCTAATAAAGTATTGCTGATTAAGTCTTGTATTTGTTGAACGCTCTTTCCAGGATTAGTTGACAACCCAGAGCTGCGTGTGGTGCTGTTGTTTGTTTACGAGGCATATAAATCTGGAGGGGCACGCTTCCTCAACCAGATACTGGAGCCGCTGGCTAAGAGCAAAGCTCTTATCGCTGGAGGACTGGTAGAAAATGCCTTCTCTCCGCCCAGACACTGGTGAGTTGGCGTTCTGCAGCAATATTAATACTATTCCTGGGTAAACTCACAATAATATAACAAGTTTTTTTATATCTGAATCTGTGGTTTTCACGAAAGAGTATGTGAGTCAGTTAATCAGTCTTGGTGTCTGTGAACTCTCAGGGCCAACTCTGGGAGGGCCACATCACCAGAGAGCTTAAAGTGTTAATAGTTTCTGATTGAATCTGACAAACACTCAGTCATGTCAGAACTAAACTATCAGCACACTTTCTCTCTCACTCTGTAGTTGTAGCCAGGGTGGATATGGTGTGGTGGGCCTGGCCCTTAGTGGCCCTAAGGTGCAGGGGGCATCTGTGCTCTTGGACCATGATGTCAGCACCCCAAAGGCGGCTGAAGACACCCTCCGACGGTTAAAGGCAGCCAAAATTCCTGAGCGGAACACTTTGGGCTTCATGTTTGCCTGCGTGGGAAGAGGCCAGCACTTCTACAACAACCAGAGCAACGTGGAGGCTGACGCCTTTCGGAAGGTGTTCCCCAACACCCCGCTCTTCGGCCTGTTCGGCAACGGCGAGATTGGCTGCGACCGAATCGTTAAGGATGACTACACATTGTGCGACACTGAAATAGACAATCTGCAGCACGCATACACTACAGTCATGACCCTGGTTCATCTAGGCTGACTGGCCTGCAGTAACAGTGGACACACAGGGAACAAAACAACCCAACGTGCTCCTGGAACAACAAATATGTATAAAATGTTAACTCAGATTATGACTTGAAATATTGCTGTCACTGTTTCTGCTCCTAAAGCGGAGAATGGCATCATGGCATGTGTTAACCTCAACACAGCTTCATACTAAGACTAGTGAGTTTCACAGTAAGGACCAAGCAGGGCCCCTCATCTCTGTAAACAACCAAATGTGCTATGGTGCTCTTTTAACATATGTATACATTTTCCCCAGGAGTTGGCACACGTTCAGGTGATGTGTCACCTTCTGACATGAGCCTCATGCTCCGTTTGCCTTGCAGGTGTTTATACAAACTTGTATATCCCAATATATGTTGAGAGAGGTAAAGGACTTTTTATTTGTGTAAGTACGGAGAAAAACCACACCCTTCTTCCTTAAGTAGGTTTTAGACATCAGGTTTTTACACTTTTGTCTTTTGCTTCCAGGTTAATACTCTTATCCAAGATATTTATCTGACACGGTTCGTTTGGGCACAGGGAATCCAGTCAGAATCCACATATGGGGTCATAACTTCTGATTGGGCTTAATAGTGGGCTCATCTCCTCAAATAAGAAAATAGGACAGAGCAGTTTCCTCTTTTGACTGTGTTCGAGACGTCGACTGGTAGAAACGTTCAGTTGCTCTTCAACAGTCTCTGCCCCTTTACAGTGTCTGACTTCAGTAGGCCGCAGTCGATGGTTGGACGTAGAAAAACAGTTTAAGGTTAGAAAATGGGAGTTCTGCTTTGGAGGTTCTGAGTTTGGGGTTCTTTGGCACAGCTATGAATGGTGAAGGTTCTTTCACCAAATGAGTTCCAAGTTTTCCAGATGCCTCGGTCTCTTTAAAAACGTTTTTGAATGCTGCACATTTGGCATCTGGATTTTTTTTCTCAGTGGTCCTGTCCTCAGTTATGATTTCTAGTGGCATAAAGGTGCAATTTACATAATTCTTCATCAGATAATTATGTTGAAAATAAATGATGCTAACTTTAGCTTTTCTTTGAAAATGTAAATGTTGCGTTGATGTTACAACATTTTAATGGAAAAAAATGAAGTAGTTTTCCAAGATTATCTTCCTCTTTGTGTATCATAATGTTCTCCGCTGTCCTGTAGTTTCTGAAAAGGAAATTAAATGTATTATGAGTTAGTGTTTATGGATCATTGAACATAGTTTTTTGCACTTTTCTACACCTGCCAAATCATTAACGGTTCTGCTTATTTTCTTCAATAAATTACAAACATTCAATATGTAGAAAATGCTCAAGTTTTTCCTTCTTTCTCTTTGCCTTCACTAGTGAAACCACAACAGCAGCCCAGGTGTTAGGCATCCCTCCTCGGTTTGTAAGTAAAGGCCTACTGCCGATAATTCACATCCTCACTTTGTATTTTTTGCGCACACCCTGAAATCCGAACCTCAGCCTATAACATCTCCAGCAGCCCACGTCCAGGCGTGTTTAAATAAAGGAAGAGGCGCTTCAGATTGATTGATGTGCGCTTTAACCATCGACTGGCTAATCCCGATGAATGACAAACGGTTAAGGCAATTGCTGCGAAGGCAATTTATATTCCCATAGTATCTTTATTTTGGGAAACCACAGGGACGACCTAGCAGGCGTAAAGCTAAGAAAAACATCCGTGGCGATAATCCGCTCTTAAATTGGCCTCAGCCTGTAACTGGAAGAATTTATTTACACACACACACACACACACACACACACACACACACACACCTCCAACTCTCAGCCAGCGTTTTTAGACTGCGATGTCGTGACCGGAGCGATGCAAATGTCACACGATTCATTGGCTACTGTCTACGGCGCGAAAACCTCGATGCGTTGATGGCGTTTGGATGAGAGTCGCCCCGCGTTGCCCCGCTGCTGCTGTGGAAGTGGGATCGGCTTCAGTTCAGCGCCTGGACAGCTCCTCTCGCCGGGGAAACCCTCGGCTGAGGAGCGGAACGTGGATCTGGAGCAAGCGCGCACGACCGACAACCAGGAGGAGAGACGGCCCTTAAAGCACCGTCATTCGGCCGCTTTGGTAGCGTTTAAAAGCTGAAGTGGTTACACCGAGCGATGATGCTTTTTGCATTCGAGCTTGTTTTTGCACTGAAACCCGAGCGGCGCAAGTGGGAGCAGCTTTGGTGCTCGTCTAGTGCAAAATGCTAAGGATAGCTGCAGCCTACACACACTGCGAGCCTGCTGCTGCTGCTTCATTTACTCCAACCACTACCGAGGGAAACATTACCATCAGCGAGGAGCAGCGGGCAGGCACAGTTACCCGCCAACAATGTAAATCTGGCACAGGTAGGTCATTTTGCTTCTAATAAATAATGTATTTATACACAGCGAAGACGTTTCAGCAGGTGTGCGCACAACTCTGCTTTAGTTTCTCCACAATCTGATGCCAGCAAGCAAGTTTTAGTAAGCGGACACTCAAATGTCTGTGCGCATTAAGAATGAATTATGTAGGACTTTGATTAAAAGTTCACATTTAGGGAGAGATGTGGAATATACCTGCTGTGATTGTGAATTTCCCAAAGCATTTGTAACATATAGCTGTGATGCTGGTGTGTCCTTATGTTTGATATTCATCAGGACAAACCCTAAAACGGTAAACGGTCCTGATGGCTGTTGCCTATGAACAAATGCATTTGTACTTGTTGCAAAGTGTCAGTTTTTCATGGACACATAGACAAGTCCTTGAAATCTTGTGCATCAGCAGGAGCAGGACATAGCTGTGACAGGGCTTCACTTGATTACCCAAGTTTCTTAAGTTGTGATGTTACATTAATTGTTACATTCATCACTTTGACACAGAAATATTGTGGACACAGATGTGAAACTTTTGTGAGTCTACCCTCACCGATACAAATCAGCAGGGCAAAATATAAAAAGTCCCTCACAATGTCCCCTGTTCTTCATAGGTTCGACATGAAAACAGCTTTCACCAGGTGAAAAGGTGAACTGCGGCACTAACACAGGCAGAACCGAGTGGAAACATTGTGCATCTCCGCTCTCTCCATCACCACAGCATCATGGCTAATGTTGAGTAAGTACAGTCCATGCACTATATCGACCACAATCTTCTTCCCTCTTTCTTTACGTCTCGTTTCTTATGTTTCAATGTTTAGAAAAACTTGAAGTACTGAACCATTTTTTGATCATCTTTGATTTTCTCCTGTTACTTCATTCACCATTTCCCAGGCTTCTGCTACTCTTTCTACAATAATGGCCTTTATTCACTCAAACACTGTGAGTCTTGTCACTCTGAATGCTAAACACTAACACACTCACAGATTCATGCAGACACACCTGCACAGTTCTGACTACACAGCATTCATTCTGCAGCCATAAAGTGGAAATGTTCAGTGGAACAACAATATCGATTATTATTGTCCATGAAAGTTCAAACTTCTCTCAACAAACCTTCTCCACCTCCAGTTTTCTTTTTTTTATAAACCTGCTTTCCATTTTTTGATCTGAGCTTTGCATGTAGTGAGAACAGCTGATTCACTGCTGAGGGAATGTAGCTCGTGTGTATGTTTGTGAGTTTGCGTGAAGACGTTAGAGGTATGGGAGAACAGTGAAAATCATTATTCTCTGTCAACTCACGATCCTGCTGGCGTTGCGCCACTCTCTCATTTGTCTCATCTTAACTAGCTGCGTTTATTCGCTTGACCTAGATGAATAGCCCTAAATCACTGCTCCATTTGGGCTTTTGTTTGAGAACCAGTTCTCTGCAGCGATGCCATGTCGTGCTGTTTAAGATGAAGTGCATTCTACTGCAGCTCATGTTTGCTGCAGGTGGGTTCACCTTAAAAAAAGAAACTTACAATCCAATGAGACTCATTTACATTTACTTCTCATTTACAAATGATATACAAAATGTGCTCAAATCATAAACAAATGAGTTTTAATACGTCCTTTTTATCATATATGTTAAATTATATATCATATATGGCAGTTATGTGTTTATTTAGGCTATAGGATGGAATCAAACTTTCTGTTTTGTTTAAATTAATAACTTGATATTATATTAGCTCAGCTTTAGCTATAGTTAAAATAGCATTAAAAGCATTAAAAGAAAAACATTTACCCATGTGACTGATTTTACCCTTTTAATGACATTATATTGATACTGATTCATCAGTGTGTAAATGTCATTTTACTGCTACAGTAGTATTAACTACTTTTATATACAGTTCGGTATAGTTCAGTGGTTTCCAGCCTGTGGGCTTAGGTACCTCTCGTAACAGTCATGAGATAAATCTGAAGTGTCTCATCAACTCAAAATTGTTGCATTTTGTAAAGATATTTCAGATAATATTTCATTTAAAATTCTGCTGCTCCCTTTAAGTGTCACCACACCTTCCTTGGTCAAACCTTTTAATTTAAAATCTAAAGCAGAAAAATAAAGAGACATAACAGTCACCTAAATGTAAAATGCAGTGTGTTAAATCACTTACGAGTTAATGGAGTAAAAGTAGACAGAAGCAAATAGTCACACGAAGCTTTACTTCAAAAATGTTCCTCTACTTGCAGTACTTTTAGCTGAATACATTCTATGTTTTGTCTCCTAATGATACCCAAGGTTGACTCAAGCTTTCGAAAATCTGAAATGCCCACATTGATGGGAATTAAACTGTAATGTTCTTTCATTTTAGTTCTTCAGTAGTTTGAAACAATAGGTCGTTGGATGGGACTGTTCCTCTTTCTCCCCATGTGGCTTGTTGACCATGCTGATTATTCAGCGCTAGGGGGAAGGTAGAGAGGTTGGGTGACCTCACCTCTGTTCAGGGGGTGGGAGTTGATAAGGACACTATCTATATATTCTGTCAATGAGTGGCTGCATATTCTGCCTAATTGTCTCTTTTCATATTTACACTGGCAAAATGTGCGCAGTTTCTTAATGATAGGTAATAACAAATGTAGGCTAGAGGATCTCCATATCATGTCATGCAATGACTACTCTCTGCGTCTAATCATATATTCAGTGATTCAACATATTTTTGTTTCGTACAGTCACAGGTTCCTTTATTTTCTTAAAGAAATAAGCACTTTTATCACTACAGTTTTTTCTAATATTCATTTTCAGACCAACTAATCTCATGTTTCTGCCTTTAGTGAACTGTTCCTGGAAATGCCATTATAATTACTCATTAACTATTAAATGAATTAAACAGTCAAGGGTAAATAAGACAAGATGCAACAGGCAACAACATGTTCTGTACGTCTTCTACAGTATGTCAGCAGTATATGCACAAAAACAGCATGAGAAAAAGGACAGTAAAGTAATTTTCACAGTCTACTGGAATCTGTCTTTTCACTCAATAAGTCTTTCAAGACCTACGTTCCCTTAAGTGTCTTTAGAAATTAAAATAATCTATATTGAATGCTGACATAGTGGAAAAAGGTCCTCGCTATTATGAAGAACGATGCAACTGCTGCTTCAGTCCTGCCCTGCGATGGTCTCTGTGTCTCCTGTGTCTTCTACAGCTTGTATCTGTAAAGGTCAGATAAGAGACCAGTCACACCAGGGCCAGAACAGTTTATTGTGCAGGGCACCAATTCATCATAGTTTAATCTGTAATATTGTTAATGAGCTAAAGTCCCTGACAGACTTTTTTATCCACTGACATGAAATTACTAAAGTTTCTCTGAAAGTTGAAATGGGTGTTCAGAGAAATTACCTGAAGCAATTTGTAAATTCTGCAGATGTGGCAGGGGTTTAGTTCTACGGCTTACTAGTTACTAGTTTGAAAAGACTGAAAGGTGATTTGAGTGCGGACCGAAACGCGCATAGTAAAGAGAAAAGATTAGATTTCTTTAGCAATTCCCTTAGGTCTACTACATCTTTGTTTAGCCTCATCTTCAGCTTTTGATGCAAAATCAATACTCTGCTTACACGAGTCAGCATCAATGACAAACCCGTCTTTACGCTCTTAACAGCAGAAGACAGTAGAATAGTCTGCAGTTATCTGTTCCACCAAAACATTTACATGCTCATGTGATGAATCTGTAACACTAATACACAATGATTCCCAGCTTCT